>PVJS01057541.1:0-12022 GCA_004027185.1 Glis glis | reverse complement strand
TTGTCTTTTTTTTTTTTTTTTTTTTGCGGTACCGGGGATTGAACGCAGGGGCGTTCTACCTCCGCGCTCCGCCCCCGGCCCTATTTTTTTATGCTTTATTTTTGAAACCGGGTCTCACGAAGTTGCGGAGGGTCTCACTAGGTAGAGAGAGAGAGAGAGGGACAGGGAGAGGGAAAGAGAGAGAGAGAGAGAGAGGGAGGAGAGAGGAGAGATAAATCGCGTACGCCCGCGCATGCGCGCTGAGGTTGGCCGCGAACTCGGATCCTCCGGTCTGCGCCTCCCAAAGTACTGGGATTACAAGCGTGCGCCACCACGCCCGGCGTGCTTGTCATAATTTTTATCATAGCAATTAAGAAAAAAAGCTCACCACTAACACAAACTTAAGTCAAAATATATTACAAGGGACATAAAGGTCATTTATAAAGATAAAAATAACAATCAGCTGGTAAGCTATAATCAATCCTCACACACAAACACACTGAATAACAAATATAAAGCAAATATCAATAAGTACAATAAGCAATTGGCAAATCCTTAATCATAGAGTGAATTTTAGCATTACTTCTTCAATGGCTGAGGGATCAAGCAGATAAACAATAAGTATATAGAAAGTTTGAGCACATTTTTGAAAGATTTCATGTGTGTGTGTGTGTGTGTGTGTGTGCATGTGTGAAACCGAGACAGACATCTACCCCCAACATTATTTTTAAGCACACACATAATGTTAATCTACATAGAAAAAAAGGTAACAAAGGTCAATCAATAATCACCAAAATGTTGATGTTCACAGCATGTATCCTCTGACTTGATTATAATTAACTCAGATATCAATAAGAAAAAAATATGTATTTGTATATTCTGAAATTTGGAAAGAAAAACTTTCAAATAATTAATCTGTTAAAGAAAATCATAAATTAAGCTGGGCGTGGTGGCGCATGCTTATAATCCCAGTACTTTGGGAGGCGGAGACCAGAGGATCCGTGTTCGCAGCCAGCCTCAGCTCTCTCTCTCTCTCTCTACTTAGTGAGGCCCTCCACAACTTCATGAGACCCGGTTTCAAAATAAAGTATAAAAAATAGGGCCGGGGGTGTAGCGCGGAGGTAGAACACCCCTGGGTTCAATCCCCGGTACCGCAAAAAAAAAAAAAAGAAAATGATAAGATATTCAGAAATTATGTTTATCATGTAAGATATATATAAATTATGACTTGTAAGGAATGAAGAAATAAAGAAGAATGGAAATTAAGGAGTTGTACATCTAATTTAACACTGGAAACAGGGCTACAAAATAAAGTACATGTGGCAGAAAGAAGACAATGCCACAGCCAAGAACAGAGCTTAATGAAGCAAAAGCAAATGACCAACAAGCCAGAAGCTCCATAAAAGATGCAGCGCTGATTTTGTATCCAGCTACGTGGCTGAATTTGATGACTAGGTTATGAAACTGCGGAATGTGAACGCAATGGAATTTTACTCAGCCATAAAGAAGAACAAAATTATGCCATTTGCAGGAAAATGGATGGAACCAGAGAATATTATGCTAAGTGAGATCAGTTAGTCTCAAAAAGTGAAGAGTGTTCTCCCATATGTGAAAGCTACAGAGAAACTGGGAAACAAAAGAAACTTCATATAAATAAGGAGAAATACCAGTAGAATAGTAGCAGAGGATTTGGGGAGGAGGTGGGGAGGGGAAGGGGAGACTTAATGAAAGAAACAGTTCACACAATCCCATGTGTATTTGTGAAGCTATCGATGCCAGTTTTGATATTATAAAAGGGGAGGGGGAGGAAGCAGGATGGGATTTGGAGGGAAATGCACCAGGTGCTGTGCGCATGTATGTTTCTATCACACTAAACCCCAAAAGGATGTATGGTGACAATACAGCAATAATAGTGTATTTTTTAAAAAGAGGCAACCCTGATAATACTGATAAAGGAAATAAGAAAACATACAAATATCATTAAAAATTAAAACAAAATTACAGATATAGAAGAGGTGTTTAAATTTATAATAACATAATATTCTATCAATACATTTGAAAACTTTGACTAATTGATCAATCTAGGAAAATCCATCTTCATGAAATGGATTCCAGAAGAAAATAAAAACTTGAATAGAATTAAATATGTTGAACAAAATATATCAGTAGCTAAAAATCTACATGTAAAGAAGCAACAGAAACCCTCGAGGCTCATAAAGATTTATAAATTCTATGAAAATTTCAACAGAATGATGTCAACCTCCATCTTATACAAACTTCCCCAGAAAATATTGATTATTATTTAGTTCCCTATTAAATTTATAGAGCTAATGTTATATTTAGTCAAAACAAGATATGCATACTATAATAATAAAATTTCTGATCATCCTCACTAATGAACATAGATTTAAAAAATAAGCCTCGAGTAAAATTTTGGCAAACCAAATCCAACAAAATTATGCCAAAGCAATATTTGACTTACCTCAGAAATGCCAGATTTGATTAGCATTGGAAAATTTGTCAACTATCGTCTTTACATTTATAGATTAAGCAATAGAAATTATATGATAATCTCAACAATTTCTGGGAAAATAGCTTGATAAAATTCAATGCACATACAGGATAAAGCATATGTATATCATAAGAATATGATATACATAAGAATATGAATTCACTATTGAAAATAGGTATTCTGTAAGGAAAAACCTCTGACATAATATTTACTGAAGAAGTATTCAAAGTAATCATTTTAGAATAGGAAAAAGATAAGAATTCTCTTGTCTACTACTTTTATGTAATACAATTTTTGTCCCATATAAGCAAGAAAAGAAATTAAAATTATAGTGTTTAGAAAGATATATCTCTATTATTCATATAAATAATCCAGATAATCTATAAACCAATAGTGTTTACTGAATATTGAAAAATCCCAAATAGGGTTTTTCTCCAGAACATGATAAGCTGATCCTAAAATTTGTATAGCAAAAAAAGAGAAAGCCAAGACAGTTTTGAAAAAGAATATAAAGAGCATTAATATCCTTGAAACATCAAGACTTACTAGAAAGCAATAGTTACTGAAACAGCCATTTACTAGAATAGATTAGAAAGTGGTCATAGAATATAGAATATAGTAAAAGAATACATGTGCATATATATAACACTATATATATAGAACACACATATATACATATAGTATGCACATATATGATCTTAGAATAATTTCAGAAGTAGAATTTAAAATATTGTGAAATGAATAAGCCATTTCACAATTAGAGCTAGAATGGTTGATTATTTATAGAAGAAAATAAAAATAAGATCATTATTCCATTAGAATTTGGAAGAACTTTATAAATATAATACAAAAAGCATAATCCACAAATGAAGATATAATGTAATGAAGTACATTAAAAGTAACTTCAGGATCAACACACCATAAACAAAGAAAGAAGAAATTTACAATCTAGCAGCAGATATTTGTAATTCATATGAAACTGAATATCCAGAATAAAGAATTCGTTTAAATAATAAAAAGTGACAACTAAGAGAAAAATATACAATGAAAATTAGCAGGCACCTCACAGAAGAAAATACCTGAATGACCAATAAATTTGAAAAATTGCTTTCAACCTCACTGATAACCAAAAAATGCTTATTAAAACTACATCATACTAAGTTCTCATTCTTGAAACACTTTAAAATCTGAAAATACTAAATATAGAGAAGAATGTGGAGAAAAAAGAACACTTACATATTATATGAGACAAACATTTGGAAAGGAATTTGGCAGCATACACTAAATCCAATGATGCACTAAATCCAATGACCTATGATCCAGCACTTCTACTTTTAAATATCTGTCCTAGAAAAATTCTGACACATGATCAAAGATATTCTCTGCTTTTTCCTTGTCCCCTTGTCTCATTCATAACAAACAAAAAAAGAAGAGAAAAAACTAAATTTTCCCTCAGTGAAGAACTGAAATATTATAGTGACTGTACTGAAGCCACATGCATAAACATGAACTTACTTCAAGAAGTTATCGAGTGAGAAAAACTACAAATTATAGATATTTATATATAGCATGATATATTTACATAATTACATTTATATACTTCATATTATACACAGAATATATTTTAAACCAGTGGGGGGGGACACATGCTAATAATCCCAGTATTTGGGAGACTGAGACAAGAGGATTGCAGGTTTGCAGCTAGCCTCAGCAACTTAGTGAAGCCCTCTGCAACTTAGTGATACCCTGTTTCAAAATTATAAATAAAATAGGGCTAGGGATGAGCTCAGAGGTAGACTGCCAGAATGCCTCTGGGTTCAATCCCCAGTACCACTATATATATATAAAGTCTGCATCAATATAAGATATCCATTTTCTAATAAAGGAGAGACAAGAGATGGAGTGGGAGTCATTAGCTATAAATGTAATGTTTAATTTCTTAAAACATTGATAAAATCTGAAATTCATATGCTACTATGTCAATATCCCCTTGGTCCTGAATATGTGCTAGGTACTGTGATAATATAACATTAATATTTCATTAATATGACAATTACTAAAATATTAATATAACAATGTTTTCTGTTAGCCTTTGCCTTAATAATTCTGTATCTCACATAACCATATTATGCCATATGATTATGTTTGTCAAATAATGATAATTATATTAAAGTTATAGTCAGCTCATCTACAAGACTCTAACCTGGTAGTAATGACTGCTTTTTAAGGTATGATTATAATTAAGTCTTTTGTAAGAAAATTCTATGTTGCATTAAAAAATCTGGGAACCTAATCATACATTACCTCAGACTGTTTGCTTTTCTAAAAACTCCGCATTATCTGATGAACTTGGATTGTTAAAAATCATACTCAATAAAGGCAAGAGGAAGCTCAGAAACCAAGAGAAATACAAAAGTAAATTATGCCCCCCCTAAATTTGAGTCTTGGGGAAAAATGCTAAGAACAATGGAAGGAATACTTTATGTTTATTCTAGAGGAAGATGAAAAGGGGATAGCTCCCAATTCTAGAAGAATAATCCAATATTCCCAAGAAAAAGAAAACTTATTCAGTCCATTTTATTTTCTCCTTTGTTGATGCAATAACTTCAAACCAGAAAAGACAAAGCATTGCCCCCCACCTCCCACCAACAGACAATGAAGACGAAAAAAAAAAAGAACAAGCAATTATCTAAATGAAGTGCAGACCTCTTCATTAATGCCTTTAGCAAATATATATTGAACACATATTGTGTGCCAGGAACTGGGATTCAGTAGTGAACGAGAGAGGCAAGGCGATCCTTTCTGGGGCTTCTATTTCAAGTGGGTAGACACCAATTAAACAAGTAAAGACACTGTGCTGAGTGCGAAGAAGAAAACAAAGCAGGATAAATGGATGGAGAAGATAGTGGTCAGACCAGGGGCATTTCATGGAAGGGGAAAGAAAGGCAGCCACGCACGGAACTAGAAGAGGAGCATTCCAGGTAGATGAAACAGTTAGTACACAGACTGATATAAAAATGAATCTGGCATGTCTAAGTTGGGAAAAGAGATCTTGTGGCTACAGGGTAGTTATTCCAACAGAAAAGTGGCCAAAGTCTGGCTTCACCAGAGCAGCAGGTGTGGGCCAGAGCACACAGACCTAGGAAGGTCTAACAATGGGAGACCATGGAGAGTCTGAAGCAGAAAAGTATCAGATCTGACTTTCATGTTTGAAAGATCACTCGAACTGCTGAGCAGATAACAAACTGGAAGAAGACAAGAAATAGGAGGACCAGTTTGGAGTGGGGGGTTTGAAATAGACTTGGCAAGAGATGGTACTAGTTTGGACCACGAAGGTAATAATGGAGAAGTAATGAGTAGTGAGCCATATTACAGAAGTACAGCCAAGTAGACTATAGGTGCTAAGAATCACGGGGAGGGGTGAAAGGAAGAAATTGTGGGTGACTCCCAGGTTGAGCAACTGGATGGACAGTCGTGACATTTACTGAGGTTGGGAAATTCTGGGGAGAAGCCACTGGTGATGATGGGGGCCAGAAAAACATGAATATTGTCTAAGTCATATTAAGTTTGAGACCTTTATACAACCAAGTAGTCATGAGGATATCAGGGGCTCAGTAATAAAAACATTTTCCCCGTATCATGGATGCCATGATTGATGAAGAGAAGATTTGAACAAAGTTGGCAGGATTCCAAAGCCCCATACTCTTCACCACTGTATCTACAGCCTCCCAAAGGGATCATTACATGTAAGGAATAAGTTACACTCTGATGGCTCTGTGATTCTGTATGTCTCCTTTTATACCTTAAAACACCAGTTGCCATAAAATTGAGTTGTACGTATTCATCTCAAATGCAGAAAGTCAGATAAAATGCCATCCAAGTAGAATAGCAGACACTTATTTCCAAGAAGAAAATCATGAGGGGGATGAGGCATTGGATATGGATTACCTAAAGTCCTTCAAGAGAACTGGTTTAGCTCAGCATGTGGTTGACACCAAAATCTCCCAAGGACAAGACTGCAGTTAGAACCAGGACATAGACCAGTGAGACCATGGGAGAATGGCAGTCAGGCCACGCAGAGCCCATCTTCAACAGTGGCGCCATGTGGTAGCAAAAGGTAACTGCACACAGGACTGTGCAGGACAAAAACACTGAGTTCAACCAGCATTTATAGTATTAAGTGGCCACACTAGAATAACATAGTATATAGTCCTAACACAGATCCTGTGTGTCACAATACTTAGCTGAGAATTGTATAATGAAATATTGATGTGACTCTGATACGAGAAATTGCTGTCAATCAAAAGAGTCGCCATAATCAGCATTTTATACAAACTGCAAATGCACAAGTTGACTAGTATATTTGCAAAGCTGGCCTGGGTTTGTATCTAGGATACATCTCTTCATATCTGTGTCACTTTAGAAAATTATTTAGCCTCTCTAAGCCTCATGGCTTCATCTGTAAAACTATGATAACAGGGAAAATTTAAGAGTGTTATTGTGGGGATTAAATAATACATGTAATTAATTAAATAATACATGTAAAACTCTTAATACAAGTGCTTAGTAGATTACCAGACTGCATGGTGTGTCCCTATACAATTCATTTGTTGAAACCTTATCCCAGTGCAATGGTACTAGGAGGTGAAGCCTTTGGAGGTGATTATACGATGAAGATGGAACCCTCCGGAATGGAACCAGTGTCCTAAAGAAAGAGACTCCAGGGAGATCCCTTTCCTCTTCCATTACATGAGGACAGTAAAGACCAAGATACTCCCAAATTTTCCCAAGCCTTGGTTTTGGACTTTCCAGCATGCAGAACCATGAGAAGCACATTTCTGTGACTTACAGACCATCATATCCACAGCACCTTGTTACAACAATCTGAATAGATCAAGACATGGATGGTAACTTCTGCTTCAACTATATTCACCTTTGTCACCATTATCATCACTTCTTTAGCCAAAAGGCTGGAGAGAGAAAGAGCAACGCCAACCCATCTTGCATAAGGTGGATGTCAGAACTTCCCACACCATGAGAAGCTGGAAAAAACCTTTCCAAGGAGGAAGAACCAGGGAGAATTCACACTGGTATAAAAACAGTGATTCTAAAAAATGCAGTCCAGTCCCTCTCATTAACTCTTGCCTTCTGAAAAGTCTGACCTGACTTCCTCAACTTTGAGAACACCAAGTGCCACCAAAGCACATAGAGCCAATCCCAAAATGACTCAAAGAACCGAAGGAATCAGAGAAAATAAGTTAGCTACAGTCCTGAGAAAACTGTAAAGCAGCAATTATGGCTTGTTCCATCATATCCTGTCCCTTGTATTATGAAAAACAAAGTACTATTAGAAGACCAAGGGGTTATGGTTTGCCATGAAGTAAACCCAGCATTACTCATTGTGACCAAGGCAACCATCCTCAATAGTAAGGTGTTTTTGTTTTTTGTTTTTTTTTTAATGTAAAAGGGAAAAGAGACACCAACCCAGTATTTCCAAATACTGAGAAAATAGATTTTCCAGTTTTCAGGTGGTTGTAAATCTGATATTAAAATCAGAAAAATAAACCTGGACCAATAAAAAAAAAACTCCCTTCTGGTGAAGAACAGTCTCCTCCATAGGATCCTGCCCTACTCCAGGACTGTCAGCGGTGGGTTCTGTTTGCACTGGGGATGTGCCCTTTCCCATCCCCAGTCAGCTGACTCTTATTTGGAACTAGGTCACTTATATTTCACTCCTCCCCAGCTAAAGAGATTGGCAGGGGGATGCACACAACGTCCAATCAAAGTCAGTGGGATACAATGAGAACATGGTCCCCACTGCTGCTGTAACAGGGACATGAAGTCTTTCCGTCCACACCATTGGAACCAGAAAGGATAGAAATGATGTTTCCCCAGCTATTTTGCCACTAGGAGAAGTCATTCTTTCTGAGAATTGATCTCTGTCCAAGAGCAGAAGATGAGATGAAGAAAAAGGAGGAACTGGATCCTGGCACCATCTTTAGAACATGTAGAAGCATCCACTCCTGAGGCCACACTCTCTCATGCAACAGTTACAAGTATCATTCAATGAACTTCTTCCTTACCTGAAAACCTGACCAAGATACCTCCATCTTGCAGCCTTTCGTCTCTGGAGTGTCTTCATTGTTCCTCCTTGTCTGTCTAAAATCTAAACAGCCTTTAAAACCAAGGTGCTCTCCAAGCAAAGTTTTCACTGACCACTCCAGCTCCCTCCCCTGGGCTGCCAGGCGCTGACTACCAGAGCCAACACCATCCAGTAGGACATCCAGAAGACAAGCTATGTGCACACAATTTATCCTCAACTACGTCAGGACAATGCTGAGCATGAAGCCACTCACAGAGCCAAACTCCATTCTTTGCATGCAGGTGGTCTCGAAATATTTAATGGACTAAAGAAATTGAGAAAAATGAGTTTCCAGACACCAGAGGACGATACTTAAGTCAAAGGAATATTTGCTTATCACAAAAATTGAAGAAATCAGACGAATTGGCTTCCATTATAGATTCTACACCCTTTCTAATTTTCAACAAAAACTACCACAACAATGCCAAGTGTGGTAAGTAGGTGATATTTATTGAGTGCTCATGATATATAAATACTTTACATAAGGTTTTATTTCAGCTTTAACACAAATTCATGAAGATACCTTATTAACCCCATTTTGTCTTTTGGTTTCAGGGTCTTTTTGTTGGTAGTGGTGGTGGTGGTAGTAGTGGTGTGTGTGTGTGTGTGTGTGTGTGTGTGTGTGTGTGTGTGTGTGTATTACTAGGGATTGAACCCAGAGGCATTCTATCTCCAATCTATACCACCAGTGCCTTTTTAAAAATTTATTTATTTTTATTTAGCTACTTGTTTATATACTTTTATTTTGAAACAGGATCTTGCTTGGCTGCTGAGAGTCTTGCCAAGTTGCTGAGGCTGTCCTCAAATCTAAAATCCTCTTGTCTCAGCCTCCCAAGTACTGGGATTACAGGCATGCTCTACCACTTTAAATCCCATTTTATAGATGAGAAAACCAAGGTTCAGAGACATGATGTGACTGTGTAAGGCAACAAGGTTAACAGGTGACAGAGCTGGGGTCTGAGCACTGGCACCTTGGCTTCAAGGTACCAATATCCCCTCTGCAATAACTCACAATATTTCAGCTTCCCAACCAATGTGCTGTTGCAATCGCATCCCTAGAAGTCATGGTTGATGTATCACACTGAAGACTTTTCTGTAAATAACTTATAATTACTAAGACTGGCACCACAGTACTTTTTATTGATTGGATGAAGTTATCTTTCAAAACACTTTGAAGCCAAGCATGGTGATAAATTCTTATAATTCCAATACTTGGGAGGCTGAGACAGGAGTATCACAGGTTCGAGGCCTGCCTCAGCAACTTAGTGAGATCCTGTTTCAAAATAAAAAGGGCTGGGGGTATAGCTTGGGGTTAGAATGCTCCTGAGTTCAATCACTAGTACCAAAATAACAACAACAAAAAGCCATTTTGAAAATGATAACAATTTAAGCTAATATCAAAATAATTTCCATCAAAGAGCTATAGCAATAAATGTAAGGATGACTACTGTAAACAGCCATTTCACTAAAGTAATATCCATTGCTCTCATGAGTACTGCACAGGTGGTGCATTAAATCCATGGTCCAGATGATAAAGATTTGAAGTCCTTCACAAATATGACCAAACAGATGCCTGATGACACTCCCTGTAAAGATGTGCCCTGAGATTGGGAACGCTGAAGAACAGCATGAACTGAGATGGAATCGGTATTGGTGAATGATAAGTCATCACTGAGGCCAGTTTGGCAAAAGATGATGCTCTGCTGTGGGGTCATGGATAGCGCCCCTTGGGTCTAGCAGCTCTGAGTCTGCAGCTTGGCTTTAGAATTCCACCTCTGCAAGCACAGCCCAGGGGAGCAGCACACAAACACCCAGCTTCAGGGACAACTGTTTGGCAGGATATGCTTTTTAGTTTCATTTTCACGATTCCCTTTTTAAAAAAACAAACAATGTTGTCTGCCAGCATACCAGTGTGGTGCACTGGAGGAGTGCAAGATGGGAAGTATGAGCATGTTACACACACATCTGCTCTCAGCTTTGTACCTGAGAGGTTATGAAGGGAAGGGGCCCATAGCATTTAGAGCCCATTTTGTAAAGACTGACCTCTAGAGTCAACCAACTGTTTAATCTAGGGTTCAAATAAAGAAATAGTAATCTGCCCAACATTGAGGGTAATAATAACTACTTTTTTCTTTTTTGTTTTGGGGTGCTAGGAATTGATTTACCTCTGAGCTACACCCCCAGACCTTTTTATTTTTTATTTTGAAACAGGGACTCACTAAGTTGCTGAGGCTGGCTGCGAACCTGCAATCCTCCTGTCTCAGCCTCCCAAGTACTGGGATTACAGGCATGTGCCACCATGGCTGGCTACTACTTTTTATTCTGGGCTTGTATAATTACTTTAGAACCTAATTCCCATACCAAATATGACTCACTTGTATAGAAAACACATCCAGTATTCTGCAAAAGGGAGAGTGCAAAGGCTGTACCTCACCCCTGATCATCCATCCTCTACGCAACCATGTGGCCATTTGGTGGGCAGAGTTCTGCAAGTATAGGAATGGACCACCCTGAGACCCCATAACTGAGGATAGCCAACTGGATAACCACTTTGCCCATGGATGGAGGAAGGAGTGAAGTGATAGGAAGGATCTTGTTGATCACCTTCAAAACCACACTCATGAATCTAAGATGCAGTTCTGATATAAACATCCAGTAGAGCAGTTCTGCCACTGGGCCACACAAAACATCCACATGTGAATCCACACAGTGACCCTGAAAATTCCCATGCACTGCTTTCTCAGTTGGATCTCCAAAGGTGCATGTGTGTTCATCAAAAATCATTCCACAGAAACCTGCAATCACACACAATCCCCACATGTATAGAGAAGCACATTTATAAAAATTGTAAGAGAAGGTATTTTCAGGTGAACGATTTATGGGTGATTTTTATTTCCTTTCATGGTGCTTTTCTTTAGTTCTTCCCTCCTCAAGCTGTGTTTCACATTTGTAACTTTAAAATAATCCCTTTATATAAGGCATTTAATGATAATGGTAATGATGAGATTTATCAGAAATGTTTTGATAGCAATTAATATAGACCTTAGGTTATGATGGCATGGCTTAACTGCAAAAGTGTGTATGTGTGTATATGTGTGTGTGTGTGTGTAAAAGTGTGTATATATATATATACATTTAACTATAAAACTATATGTTTAACTATTAAAGTGTGTATTAAGCCGGGCGTGGTGGCGCACGCTTGTAATCCCAGTACTTGGGAGGCTGAGACAGGAGGATCTGGGTTCATGGCCAGCCTCAGCTACTTAGTGAGGCCCTCCGCAACTTAGTGAGACCCTGTTTCAAAATAAAGAATAAATAAATAGGGCTGGGGGTGTAGCTCAGAGGTAGAATGCCCCTGGGTTCCATCCCCAGTTCCAAAAAAAAAAAAA
>PVJS01057540.1:0-12023 GCA_004027185.1 Glis glis | reverse complement strand
ACCGCAAAAAAAAAAAAAAAAAAGAATAAAAAATAGGGCTGGAGGTGTACCTTGGAGGTAGAATGCCCCTGGGTTCAATCCCCAGTATGGCAAAAAAAAAAACTTCTCCCAAGACTGTGCCTTGACCTTTCCTTCCCATAATAGTAGCTTTCTTTTTCTCCCCCCCCCTTTGGTACCCAGGAACATTCTACCTCTTAGCTATACCCCCAAACCCTTTCATGTTTTAATTTTGAAACAGGGTATCACTAAATTGCTAAGGCTGGCCTTGAACCTGTGATCCTCCTGTCTCAGCCTCCCAAGTACTGGGATTACAGGTGTACACCAATGCACCCAGCATGCCAAGCACCTTTAAATGTATGGACTTATTGAACACTTTCAATGATTCTATAAAGTAGGGGCTAGAATATTCTCATTTTACAGATGGACAAGAGAAGCACTGAAGATCAAAGACACTCAGGATAGGGTTTGAACTGGGGAAGTCTGAGTAGGAGATCATTTCGAATCAGAACCTGAAGCCTCTGCAGTTTGCCCTGGAGCCCGGCCAGCCTCCCTGCCTGGGGAAGCCTTGTCCTTCCGTCTGCCTTCCTCAACCCAACCTGCTCTCTGCCAGGATCAAACATCACAGTCTCTGACTTCATCCTGGCCCCCTTGTCTCTACCTCTCTGTGGCCACAGCCCTACCCCAGCTCAGCCCTCAGCATCTCCCAGCCAGCCAGCAGCAGGTCCCTGCTGCCCCAGCCTAGGCTGCCTGAAGGACCCTGGCAAAACGGAAGTCTAACCAGATCACCCTTCATGGTCTACAGACAGCCCGACGTCCAAGGCTGTCTTGAGCTGCCCTTCCCTCCTCTCCAGCCGGTCCCCCAGAGGAACCCCACGTCTTGCTACACTCAGCTACCTGTGGCGCCTTAACACCCTGTATTTGTGCACATGCGGTCCCATCTACCAGAAAATCATCCCTCCCTCCCTCCCTCCCTCCCTTCCTTCCTTTCTTGTGCTGGGGGGGCATTCTACCTCTACGCTATACCTCCAGCCCTTTTTATTTATTATTTTGAAACAGGGTCTCGCTAAGTTGCTGAGGCTCTTGCTAACTTGCTGAGGCTGGTCTCAAACCTGCAATCCTCCTGTCGCAGCCTCCCAAGTACTGGGATTACAGGCATGTGCCACTGTGCCCAGCTCAGAAATGTGCAGCCATGCTCTCCTTTCTGCCTAGCAAATTGCTGTTCCTCCTTCTATTCTGGGCTCAAAGTTTGCCTCTGGAAAGGCTTCCCTAGCCTCCCATTGGGAGGCTGTGCTCCCTGGCCCCACTCTCTCCATGAAGGCTGTGCTGTCATCCCTAGCATGTGGCTCATGCTGCCCAGAAGTGTCTGTGGAACACATCACGGATGAACTAAGGAGTAAGGGACAGGGCCCTGGGAAGGCCAGGCAGTGTGGGCTGCCGGGCCTCTGTGCTGGCCTGCAAGGCTGGGTTATGGGCCGGAGCCTGCCTGGCCCTTACAGAGCACCTCCCCTCTTACCTGTAGGATAAGATGTAGCCGGTGGCCCGGTCACTGAGGCGGATGAGGAAGCAGCCAAGAGCTTTGTCCCTGAGTAGCTGCTCCGTCTCTCTGGGCAGAGGACATGCCATTAGTCGTGGCTTGTGGCCTAATAGCAGCCCAGCAGCCTGACCCCCTCAGAATCCCTGAAGGCCATGCCCTTGGGCCCCAGACCCAGGACAAGACAAGGGAGGCCCGCTCAGATCTTCCAACGGGTCTGTGGCCTCTCGAGGCTCAGGCTGGGGTCTGCAGGCTCCACTGAGCCAATTCAATATGCAGTCTGGGACTCGATCCGGGTCCTGAGGCCACAAGCACCTCCCTTCTCCCCACTGCAGCCTCACCAGCAAGCCCACCAGCCACAACTCTAGCCACACATTCCCACCTGATGGTGATGGACAAAAATAAGTCCACACAGCTAGAGCGTTTTAGGTGGGGGGAATTCCTCCTTCAGGACCACTATGTGCAGTTGTGCAGGATATTCACTACACAAGAGTCTCTGCAGGGAGGAGATGCTGCTGGGTCTCAAGCCTGATTGTAGTAGCAGCTCACAGAGACTCACCATGAACTTCCTTCATGCCCCCTTCAGCCCCAGGCAGCTACATATATTTCTACATTGTGCCAAGTATTTTGGAGGCATGGCAGAACATTCCAGCTGTCATCTGGTTTGGCAGTACATACACCAGATACTCTCTCACCTACTTACTCTCCAAGTTAATTGAGAACCTGCTCTATTCAGGACCAGCGACAGAATTTTCAGTGCCTGGTGTCAAACGAACATGTGGAGTCCCTTGCTTATAAAATTACTAAGAATTTCAAGATAGCGACAGTAGAGCATTAAGGCAGGGGTGGGCCCCTTCTGAGCACAGAGCCCTGCACACTCGCACAGTGATGTCCATAAAGCTGGCCCTGGCCTACACCAGCTGCTACTCCGGGACCTGTGGCTGGCTGCATTTCTCATTCCTTCATCGAGTACTCTGGTGGCTTGGAGATGCTGCCCAGTCAGAAAGCCAAACCCCATATCTTGGCCTTTATTCCTGGGGTTACTGTCTATCCAAGTTTACCTGGCACAGTCCCATTTGTGGCAGTTATAGCTTCATTACAAACAGTGCTCCCATCTGGGAGGTAAACGACAAAATCTCCTAGTTACTCATCCAGTTTTATTCAGAGCTGGTCTGAATGCATCTTGCTCCCGCCAGATCCTCTTTCTGTCCTACTTACAGCCTGATGGCCCTAGCCACCCTACATACCCCCCTTTTTTTTTGGGTACTGGGGATTGAACCCAGGGACATTCTACCTTCAGGCTATATCTCTAGCCCTTTTTTTCTTTTAAAACAGGGTCTCACTAAGTGTCCGAGGCAGGCCTCGAACCTACAATCCTCCTGCCTTAGCCTCCCAAGTACTGGGATTACAGGTGTGTGCCACCACACCTGGTTCACCCACCCTAGACCTAAGTGGGGGCCTGTGCCCTCTCCACCCTGTCCACAGAAGCCACCTCCCGAGGATGTGTTGCTCTTCAGTTCACTCTCCCCCAAAACCTCCCCTGGGGTCTTCCCGCAGGGAAAGGGCAGGACCCAGCTGTTCCAGAGTCTGAAGGCCACGTTCTCAGCCCCTGGGGGCTACAGGCCATGCTGGCCCTGTGGATGGGGGCAATCTTACTTGCGGGTGATGAATCCGTGAAACCAGGGGGGTAGGGCACCGTTCTGCAGGATAAGGGGGGCCTGCGTCTCCGTGAACCACTTCAGGGCCAGCTCCTGGAGCTCGGCCAGAGCTTGGCTGTCCTCTGCACCCCCTGGCTCCCTCCCCAGGCTGAGCTGCTTTAGGCCGCCCTCCATCCCGGCAAGTGCTGAAGTGGAGGCCAAACCGAGCAGGCTGCGTGCCATGCCTCTATATCTGTGAGCTCCGGCTCATTTGCCTAAGCCCGTGCCCTCCCTAGGCAGCGGCACACAGGAGCCCCATTGTCACCTCCAGGCTGGCAGCTGTTTTCTTCTGTGTTGCTTTGGGGTGGGGCACCTGGGCTGGCTGGAGTCCTGGCGGGAGAGGCAGGGAAGGTTTCCTGGCCAGCAGAGGAGCAGCCTCGCTGGCTTTGGCCTCTTTCCCCTGAAACCTCCGGTCTTTGTCACAGCTAAAGACCAGTCCCTGGCTAAAGTCCACAGCACTGCCCTGTTAGAAAAGCAGCGGATTTAAATTCTACATGTCCTTCCCTCACGGAGACGATTGTATTTGGGTGGGGGAAGTTCAGAGCTGATTAATTCTCCCTTCCACTCAGGATTTATTGAGTGCCTACTATATGCCATGTAAATCTGGGCCCTGGGAATAAAGGAACAAACGAGAACATCCTGCCCCTCTGGCGCCCACGTTCTAGTGGTGGGAGGCAATCAACATATATGTATGCATATAGAAGACAGTGTCAAATGTAATAAGCACTCCAAGAAAAAAGGAGAGGAAGACGCCAGAGAGTGCATGGACCATGTTATTTAGACAGGGGGGTCACAGGTTAGAGTCAGCCTCGGCCAGAGGTGACAGGGGAGTACTGGACGAGGAAGCCATGCAGGTACCCGGGGGAGGAGATGCTGTCATTGGCAGAAGGAAAGGCAAGTGCTGCTGGAAGAGGCTGCACTCATGTGGCTGCAAAAAACTTAAGCTGGGCGTGGTGGCGCAAGCTTGTAATCCCAGTACTTGGGAGGCTGAGACAGGAGGATCCAGGTTCACTGCCAGCCTCAGCTACTTAGTGAGGCCCTCCGCAACTTACTGAGACCCTGTTTCAAAAATAAAGAATAAAAAATAGGGCCGGGGGTGTAGCTTGGAGGTAGAATGCCCCTGGGTTCAATTCCCGGTACCGCCAAAACAAAACAAAACAAAACAAAAAACTTGGCAGCAGCTGGGGTCCTGGGAGGCTGGGCTAGGCTGCTACAGGAAGTGTTGGAGCAGTTTAAGGCAATGAGACCACTTCTTTTCCTTCCTTCCTTCCTTCCTTCCTTCCTTCCTTCCTTTCTTCCTCTCTTCCTTTCTCCCTTTTTTTTCTTGTATTGGGAATGAACCCAGGAACAGCCTAACTCTGAGCTACACCCCTAGCCCTATTTTATTTTTTATTTAGGGTCTCACTAAATTACCATGCACTGGCCAGCCTCGAACCTGCGATCCTCCTGCCTCAGCCTCCCAAGTACTCTGATTACACGAGATGACCCTTTATTCACGCAATTATCCTTAATCCCTAATGCGCTTCTGAGTTGCACAGCAGAAATCCAGGCTGGTGGACATGGAAGCAGCAGAGGTTGCAACCAGTCAGCTCCAAAGAGCTGGGTTAGAATCCTGCTTCGGATCCTGTGTCCATGCTGACGTGGCGTCAAGGGAGTTACTCAACTGTTGCAGATACCTCGATTTCCTCACCTGTTAAATGGGAATGAGAAGCATTTTGTAGACTCTAGGGTCATTTTGAGGATGAGGTGAATGGTAAAAAATGAAGGAACATTTATATAAATTCAAAAACAGGCAGAATGAATCCATTGACAATATAGTTAGGATAGCAGTTACCTTGGGGAGGGAATGACTGGAAAGGGGTGGGGGGACTGCCGAGTGCTGAACAGGTTCTACTTTCGCTTTTTTTGTACTGAGGCTTGAACCTGGGGCATTCTACCTCTGAGCTACACCCTCAGCCCTTTTTTTTTTTTTTCCGCGGTACCGGGGATTGAACCCAGGGGCATTCTACCTCTGAGATACACCCCTGGCCCTATTTTTTTTATACTTTGTTTTGAAACCGGGTCTCACAAAGTTACAAGGGCCTCAATAAGTAGCTGAGGCTGGCCGCGAACCCTGATCTTCCGGTCTCTGCCTCCCAAGTACTGGGATTACAAGCATGTGCCACCACTCCTGGCAACCCTTTTTATCTTTTACTTTGAAACAGGGTCTTGCTAAGTTGCTGAGCCTGGCCTCAAACCTGTGGTCCTCCTGTCTTAGCCTCCCAAGTACTGGGATTACAGGCGTGCACCACCACACCAACCCAGGTTCTATTTTTGATCTAGGTGGAAGGTTAGATGAGTGTGCCCACAGTGGGAAATTTCATGGGGATCTGCACTTACAATTTATACACTTTTCTATGTACACGTCCTACTTCAATAGAAGGAGGAGGAGGAGAAGGAAGAAGAAGAAGAAGAAGAAGAAGAAGAAGAAGCAGCAGCAGCAGCAGCCACTGCCATATTTCCATGGTTCAAATTCTGGCTTACTATGTGACCCTTAATCAATTGCTGTGACATTTCTGGCTTCAGTGTCTTCGTCTTTGAAAAAAGGACAATAAGCCAGGAATGGTGGCGCACGCTTGTAATCCCAGTACTTGGGAGGCTGAGTCCAGAGGATCCGGGTTTGTGGCCAGCCTCAGCTACTTAGTGAGGCCCTTCGCAACTCAGTGAGACCTTGTTTCAAAATAAAGAATAAAAAATAGGGCTGGGGGTGTAGCCCGGAGGTAGAATGCCCTTGGGTTCCATCCCTAGTACCACAAAAAATAGAAAAAAGGACAATAATGCAAACTGTATATTAGTCTATTTTTTGTTGCTATAATGAAAGACCTGAGGCAGATACTTTATAAAGAAAACAGTTTTATTTAGCCCATGGTTTTGGCAGCTCAATGTCCAAGATTGGGAAGCCCTGCCTATGTGGCTTCTGGCCAGGGCCTCCTTGGTTACATCACCTTATGGCACCATGGTGAGGGCATGCATGAGAGAAAGAGATCACGTGGTAGGGTGGGAATCAAGAGCAGGGAAAGACCAGCTTCACTCTGTTGTAACAACCCACTCTCATATGACTAATTGGGGCCCACACAGCTACCTTAGCTACCTTAACTCCCCAGAGCAGTGCCCCAATGACCTATCTGCCTACTGTTAGACTCCACCTCCTTTGTGTTTGTTTGTTTTTTGTGCTACTAGGGATTGAACCCAGGGATACTCTACCACTGAGCTACACCCCCAGCCTTTTTTCTTTTAAATTAATTAATTAACTTATTTATTTATTTATTTTTGTGGTACTGGGGATTGAACTCAGGAGCATTCTACCTCCAGGCTACCAGCTACCTTCCAGCCCTATTTTTTACTCTTTATTTGGAAACAGGGTATCATTAAGTTACAGAGGGCCTCACTGAGTAGCTGAGGCTGGCCACAAACTTGCGGTCCTCCTGTCTCAGCCTCTCAAGCACTAGGATTACAAGGGTGTACCACCACGGCCAGCTTAATTTTTAATTTTGAGGCAAGGTCTCACTAAAATGCTCAGGCTAGCCTCAAACTTGTGATCCTCCTGCCTCAGCCTCCCATGTTGTTAAGGTTACATGTATGTGCCACTCAGCCTGGCTTAGATCCTACCTTTTTTTTTTTTTTTTTTGGCACTGGGGATTGAACTCAGGGGCATTCTACCTCCAAGCTATGCCCCTAGGCCTTTTTATTTCTTATTTTGAAACAGGATCTTGCTAAATTACTGAGGCTGGCCTCAGACCTGCAATCCTCCTGTTTTAGCTGCCCAAATACTGGGATTATAAACCTGCGCCACCGTGCCTGGCCAGGCCTACAACCTCCCAGCATTACCATGCTGGGGCCAAACTTCCAACATATAAACCTTAAGGGAACAAACCATAGCAGACTATTGTTAGAAAGATTGAATGAGGGTCGGGCGTGGTGGCGCACATTTGTAATCCCAGTACTTGGGAGGCTGAGACAGGAGGAACACAAGTTTGAGAACAGCCTCAGCAACTTAGTGAGGCCCCCTGCAATTTAGTGAGACTCTGTTTCAAAATAAAAAGAATAAAAAAAAAATAGGTCTGGGGGTATAGCTCAGAGGTAGAATGCCCCTGGGTTCAAGTCCCAGTACTGCAAAAAAAAAAAAAAAATCTGGGCGCACACTTGTAATCCCAGTACTTGGGAGGCTGAGACCTGAGGCTCCGGGTTCACGGCCAGCCTCAGCTACTTAGTGAGACCCTGTTTAAAAATAAAGAATTAAAAAATAGGGCTGGGGGCATCGCTCGGAGAATGCCCCTGGGTTCAATCCCCAGTACCGCAAAAAAAAAAAAGAAAGGTTCAATGAGTGAAGTCTTTGAACAGCATTTGGAATTAGCCATTACTTTGGTGAAGATTAAGAAGATGACGATGATACAATGACTGAAATATGGCTGGGTATGGTGGCACATGCCTGTCACTCCAGTACTCGGGAGGTCACGACAGGAGGATCACGGGTTCATGGACAGCTTCAGCGATATAGCAAGACCCTGTTTCAAAATAAAAAATAAAAAGGCTGGGGGTGTGGCTCCAAGGTAGAATGCCTCTGGGTTCAATCCCCAGTAACACACACACACACACACACACACACACACACACACACGAAGAAAAGAAAAAGAAAAAAAGATCTATTCTAAAGTTCTGAAACCAGGCACCATGGCTCACACCTGTAATCCCAGTACTTGGGAGGCTGAGACAGGAGGATTGCATGTTCGAGGCCAGCTTCAAAAACTTAGCAAGACCCTCATCAATTTAGCAACACCTTGTTTCAAAATAAAAAATAAAAAGGGCTGGGGGTGTAGCTCAAAGGTAGAACATCCCTGGGTTTAATGCCCAGTGCTAATAATAATAATGATAATGATAAAATTAAAAAGAATAAAAAATCGATTCTGAGAAGCAGTCCATAGGCTTCACCAGATTCCAAAGAGATTCATGGCACAAAAGAGGCTGAGGATAGCTGGGCGTGGTGGCACAGGCTTGTAATCCTAGTACTCGGGAGACTGAGATAGGAGGATTGCAGGTTCGAAGCCAGCTTCGGTAACTTAGCAAGGCCCTCTGCAACTTAGTGAGACCCTGTTTCCAAATAAGAAATAAAATAGGACTGGTAGGGTGTAGCTCAGATGTAGAATGCCCCTGGGTTCAATCCCCAGTGCCACAAAAGAAAACAAAACAAAAAAGGCTGAGGTTGCTGAGGTCCAACCAGTAGTTGGCTCACCGCCAGAGTGACATCCTGGAAGTATTCAAATACAAAGAAATGCGCTCCTATAATTTTCCATGCGACATTCTCTCTTTATCTCCCTTTTAGGTTGGATGCTTTTATGGGCAGAACCTGGTCATTTTCATATGAAGACAAAGACTTTGTGTACAAAAGGGGACAGAGCCCAGCTGGCTGTGGGCCAGGGGTGAAAATTCCAAAGTCAGGCAAATAAAGGGGAGTTTACGTTTATGCTCAGAAGAAATGTGGGGCGGAGGAGGGTCATGGCTCTGCAAAAGACTGGGGTGGGGTAGGAAAGGGGTGTCCCGGCAGCACCCTGCCTTCCATTGCTCAGTTCGTTACATGTGATCAGTGTTTGCTGGGTCCAGGACATAGGGAGGACGCTGGAGTAGCCAGGCCCTCCTTCTCCTGAGGCCTCAAAGGTGCAGGGAGAGGGATCAAGAGACTACAGCTCAGCCAGGCACAGGGGTGCATGTCTGTAATCCCAATACGTGGGAGGCTGAGGCGGGAGGATCACAGGTTGGAGGCCAGCCTCAGTAACGTAGTGAGATCCTTAGCAACTAAGAGAGACCCTGTTTCAAAATAAAAAATATAAAGGACAGGTTCAAAATAAAAAACAAGTCGGGCATGGTGGCGCATGCTTGTAATCCCAGTACTTGAGAGGCTGAGATAGGAGGATTGCAGGTTTGAGAACAGCCTCAGCTACTTAGTGAGGCCCTCCACAACTTAGTGAGACCCTGTTTCAAGATAAAGAATAAAAAAAATAGGGCTGAGGGTGTAGCTCAGAGGTAGAATGCCTCTGGGTTCAATCCCCAGTGCCAAAAAAATAAAATATAAAATAAATAAATAAATAATAAATAAATAAATAGAATGCTCCTGGGTTCAATTCTCAGTACCACAACAAAAATAATAAAAAATAAATAAATAATAAAAAGGATGGGTTCAAAATAAAAAATAAAAAAAAGTGTAGCAGGGCATGGTGTAACTGCAGTACTTGGGAGGCTGAGACAGGAGGATAGCAGGTTTGAAGCCAGCCTCAGCAACTTAGTGAGGCCCTCCGCAACTTAGTGAGACCCTGTTTCAAAATAAAATGAAATAGGATTGGGGGTGTATCTTGGAGGTAGAATACCTCTGGGTTCAAACCCCAGTGTTTTACACACACACACACAATGCTGGGGGTGTAACCTGGAGGTAGAATGTCCCTGGATTCAAATAATAATTAATAATAATAATAATAATAAATAATAACAAAAATAAAAATGAGAGGGGGGCTTCAGGCTCTAGAGTCAGACTAATTGGTTTAGAACCCCAGCTCCTCCATTTTCTGGCTCTGTAACTTCATAGTGATTCAGTTGCCTCATCTGTAAAGACAGAGGAGAAGAAAAGTTCCTGCCTGGTAGGGTTTGGTGAGTGTAGGAGCTAAGCCATGCTGCACAGTGGCAGGCAGACCCTGCTGCCCATGCGGACATCATGATTCACAGTCCAGCTTCAAGTCACCCCCGGCCTGGGAAGTCCCCAGAATTTGATGTCCTTGTCTCTATCAGAACTTCCCTGTCTCCAGGTCCTGCCTTTCCTATAGAGCAAGTAGCTGGTAATGGGTTGTCTGTCCAACAAGTCCCTCGCTCCTGAAGGTGTTCGGCCTGGTTCAGCCCGTCAGGAAGCAGGCCGGAGGTGTCCTGGGAAGATGCTCAGCAGAAGTGTCCCTGCAGCCATTTGACTGGGGCCCCGCATGGCCAACCTCAGCACTCACTCCCACTCCTCCTTTCCTGAGCCCAGCACGTACCACGCGTGCACCTCCTGGCTGGATCGCCAAAGCGGACTTTTCAGTAAACATAGGCCATGTGTTTATTTTAGAGTGTGCGTGCTACATTTTTGTGGCCCTTAGTTACTCTTAGTAGGCATAAGTTTGTTCCATGAATCTCAGGAGCAAGGGACGAATGACCTGATTTCTTTTTCTTCCAAGGGTCTGCCTCATTCTTTTACTGCCTCATTCTCATTCTGTTTCTAGAACAGTGTTTAGCACAGATAGATGTTCCATAGGTATATTTTAAATTATTATTCAGAGCCAGGCGTGGTGGCGCACGCTTGTAATCTCAGTACTTGGGAGGCTGAGACAGGAGGATCTGGGTTCACGGCCAGCCTCAGCTACTTAGTGAGGCCTCTGCAACTTAGTGAGACCCTGTTTCAAAATAAAGAATTAAAAAATAGGGCTGGGGGTGTAGCTCGGAGGTAGAATGCCCCTGGGTTCAATCCCCAGTACTGCCAAAAAAAAAAAAATTATTATTCAAATAGATGTTGCTTTCACATGGTTTCTACAACTATGAAATATAAAAGGTACTAGTATATATTCTTCCACCAAGCATTAAGCCCAGCCGCCCAGTTCCTGACTCCCTTTCATTCCCACAGGTAACCACTGATGCTTGTTTCTTTAATTTTCTTCCTGGGCTTCTTTATGCATATGCAAACAAGCATGTATTTTCCTACTTTCCTTCCCCTCCCTTTTGTGTATGTGTGTTACTGGGGATTGTGTGTGTGTGTGAGTGTGGTCCTGAGATTGTCTTTGTGTGTGCTACAGGGGCATTCTACCTCTGAGCTATACCCCCAGCCCTTTTTATTTCTTATTTTGAAACAGTGTCTTGCTAAGTTGCTGAGGGTCTCACTAAATTGCTGAGGTTGGCCTCGAATCTGTGCTCCTTCTATATCAGCCTCCCAAATACTGGGATTATAGGCACACACCATCACACCTGGCAAGTAAGTACATTGTGTGTGTGTGTGTGTGTGTGTGTGTGTGTGTGTGTGTTATTGGGGATTGAACCCAAGGGTATTCTTATACTCCCAAGCCCTATTTTTATTTTTAGTTTTGAAACAGGGTCTCACTAGGTTGCTGAGAGTCTCGCTATTTGCTGAGGCTGTCCTCGAACCTGCGATCCCCGTCTCAGCCTCCCAAGTACTGGGATCACAGGTGCGCCACCATTCCAGGCTCTGTAAGCACATTCTCTAACTCTTTCCGTGGACCCTTCACCCAACGAGGAGACGCTTGAACTTCCACCTTTAGAGCAGCGCATCTCTTCCAGCTTCTATTTATTTTATTTATTTATTATGGTACTAGGGATGGAACCTAAGGGTCTTCTACCTCTGGGCTACACCCCCAGACCTATTTTATTATTTTTTTATTTGGAAACAGGGTCTTGCTAAGTTGCGGAGGGTCTCACTAAGTTGTTGAAGCTGGCTTTGAACCTGCAATCCTCCTGTCTCAGCCTCTCAAGTACTGGGGATTACAAGCGTGTGTCACCATGCCTGTCCTCTTTCTGTTTTTAAAAGCCCCCACCTCCTGCCCTGAGCTCAGAAAGGGTTCCAGCCCCTAGTACTGTGTGAGAAGGGAGGAGGAGTGGCCGGGCGTGGTGGTGCTCGCTTGTAATCCCAGTACTTTGGGAGGCAGAGACCGGAGGATCCGGGTTCGCGGCCAGCCTCAGCTCTCTCTCTCTCTCTCTCTCTCTCCCTCTCTCTCTCTCTCTCTCTCTCTCTC
>PVJS01057539.1:0-12023 GCA_004027185.1 Glis glis | reverse complement strand
AATGCCCCTGGGTTCAATCCCCAGTACTGCAAAAAAAAAAAAAAAAAAAACAAGATTACACAGCTAGGAGGTATCCAATAAAATGTGACTTTTCTTCAACTCCTTTTAGACTTTAAATTTTTAAAATTGATTTAATTATTTTTGTGGCGCTGAGGATTGAATCCAGATGCATCCTACCTCTGAGCTACACCCCCAGCCCTTTTTAAACTTTTTGTCTTGAAACAGGGTCTTGCTAGGTTGCTGAGAGCCCTACTCAGTGGCTGAGGCTGGCCTGGAACCTGCGATCCTCCTGTCTCAGCCTCCCAAGCACTGGGATTACATGTGTGTGTCACCATGCCTGGCTCCTTTTAGATTTTTTAATTCGTTCTGGGCAGAAAGTGAGATTAGTCCCTAAAACTGTGCTCTGGACATAGGTTCAAATATCTGATTTCCTCACTCTTCTGCATACAAACAAAGGTGCACTTTTCTTGGTAAGTACAATTGTGGGTGGCTTATTCGGTTTTGTAAAAGCAAAACTCCTTTTTCTATGTCACTAGGATTAGAAGCATGTTTATTTGCATTTTTAAGCAATTTGCAACCGTTGATGCTTTCCTTCAGCTGGAACTCTGTGTACAAAGTGGCTCGGAGAAGGGCCAATGGCAGAGTGGCCAGTGGTGTCGGTGTGGAATGTGTGACTCAGAGCCTGCGCCCTGCGGCCACTCAGGGGCTTTCCTGGACAGAGGGCCTGGCTGTGCGCCGGCTCCTGGGTGACAGAGGGGCAGGAGAGCATGTGCCTAGACAGCTGGCCCAGACTCTGAGAGAGGGTAGCCCAGCCTCCATGGACAGGTTCGGGGAGGCAAACCTAGAAGAAGGCAGGGCATTTGGGGGTGACAATTTTTGACTCTTGGGGCATCTGAATGCAGCTATTTTTTTACACAATTATCTTTTTTTTTTTTCCTGGCACTGGAGATTGAACCCAGGGGCATTCTACCTCTGAGCAACACCCCCAGCCTTATTTTTTATTCTTTATTTTGAAACAGGGTCTCACTAAGTTGTGGAGGGCCTCACTAAGGAGCTGAGGCTGGCTGCGAACCTGCGATCCTCCTGTCTCAGCCTCCCAAGTACTGGGATTATAAGCGTGCACCACCACGCCCGGCTTTACACAGTTATCTTTAAACTGCAAAGACAAACCCACTTAACACTGGCTATCTGTGTCATACATCTGTCCCTCCAGCTTCCCTGGGACAGTACAGTCAGAGGAGTCCTGGCTGGGCCCAGCCCAAAGGCAGGGCAGGGAGTGGAGGGTTCAGGAGGGAGAGTGAGGCCCGGTTTCCCCTGACTCCCTGTGGGGTCTGCAAGGGCAGCTGCGGGTTGACCAAGGGCAGCCCACACTTCTCTGTGTCTCTCCTGGTTGTCGCTGGTTGTAGGTTTCTGCAGCCCTGTCTCCAAGCCAGGGGATCAGGGTCCGAGCACCTGCCAGGAGCCCACGTCCTGCACTAACCCTGTGGCTTTGCACATCCTGGCCCTGCCTTCATAAACAGTCTCTCTGTAAACAAACTCTCCAAATCACCCGCCATGCGTGTGTGATGCTGAGTCCGGCCTGCTACGCCAGTGGTGTGCACGACAGCTTATCTCAGGCCCTCTCCTTTCCTCCACACCTCGTGCCATCTGATCCAATTTATTTATTTATTTTTGTGGTATAGGGGATTGAACCCTGGGGTGTTCTACCTCCAAGCTAAATCCTCAGTCCTATTTTATTTTTATTTTTGAAACAGGGCCTCACTAAGTTGATGAGAGTCTCACCACTTGCTGAGGCTGTCTTCCAACCTGCAATCCTCCTGTCTCAGCCTCCCAAGTAATGGGATTACAGGTGTGCACCACCACACCCAGCCACCTGATCCAATTTAACCTCCACAAACTCTACCCTTCATTCCAGGGTTCCAGGGCCTGGAAGATCCCAGATGGGTGCATTTAAAGAAACTGATGGAGCCGTGCATGGTGGGGCATGCCTGTAATCCCAGTGACTCCCAGTGACATGGGAGGCTGAGGCAGGAGGATCACAAGTTTGAGGCCAATCTGGGCAAGTTAGTGAAACCCTGTTTAGTGTCTCAAAATAAAACTTAAAAAGGGCTGGGGATGTGACTCAGTGGTAGAGTGCTCTTGAGTTCAATTCCCAGCACTGCCAAAAAAAAAAAAAGAAAGAAAGAAAGAAAGAAAAAAAGAAAGGAAGAAAAAGAAAAAGAAAAAGAAAAAGAAAAAGAAAAAGAAAAAGAAAAAGAAAGAAAAGAAGAGAGCAGGGCAGAGAAAGGAGCCAGGTATGGTGGTACATGCCTATAATACCAGTACTTGGGGAGCAGAGATAGGAGGATCGCAGGTTTGAAGGTAGCCTCAGCAATTTAGCAAGGCTCTCAGCAACTAAGAGAGACCCTGGTTCCAAATAAAAAATAAAATAGGGCTGGTGTAGCTCAGAGGTAGAATGCCCCTGGGTTCAATACCCAGCGAGAGAGAGAGAGAGAGAGAGAGAGAGAGAGAGAAAGAGAGAGAGAGGCGCACGCACCAGGTGTGGTAGTACATGCCTGTAATCCCAGTACTTGGGAGACTGAGAGGATCATAGGTTTGAGGTAAACCTCAGCAATTTAGCAAGGGTTTCAGCAACTTAGGGAGACTCTGTTTCAAACTCAAAAGTAAATAGGGCAGGGAGTGTAGCTTGGAGGTAGAATGCCCCTGGGTCAATCCGCCGTATGAGGAAAAAATAAAAAAGAGAAGAAGGAAGGAAGGAAATAATGGGAGCTGGGTGGTGTGGGCATACCTGTAATCCCAGTCCTTGGGAGACTGAGACAGGAGGATGGCAGGTTCCAGGCCAGCCTCAGCAATTTAGCGAGACCCTGTTTCCAAATAAAAAATACAAAGGGCTGGGGGTATAGCTCCGAGGTAGAATGCCCCTGGGTTCAACCCCCAAGACTAAATGAAATAAAACAAGCAGACTAAAGTCACTGGTCCCTGGTGCTGCAAGACCGTACATCCTGGGAGCAGTCTTCCCCTCCCCCAACTCCCCAGCACATCCCCCCAGAGGCGCCTCCGGAACCCCCATCCTTGCGCCCATCGACTGAGCCCACGAAGACCTCCGCGCCAGGCCCTACTGCGCGCACCGGGGCGCACGGGACCCTCGGGAGGCCCTCCCTCCCAGCCAGCTCCACCAATGGAGTGGCGGGGAGGGGGCCGGGGTTCGAGTCCAGCCCTGTGAGGCGGGCCACACAGCGAGATGTGTTTCTTTGGGTCTTCAGCTTTCAGAGAAACAGGAAACGCGCGCAGGCCGGTCCACGCTCAGCACTCTCGGTTTTTTCCAGATTCAGAGAGACCACGAAACGCGTCCTGTTACCGTAACGTGAGTCAGACGATTCCTGTCGGGCCACTTCCCCAGGTGCACAGATGCACAACCCGAGGTCAGGGCGGGGACTGGAGCTCAAGAGGCTGGACTTTGCAACCCAGAGGAGAGGTTGGAGAGCTTCCGACCAACTCCCCGGGCGCCCTGACTTCACAGGCAAGGAAGGGGCTGGGAGTGGGAACCCGCTCTTGGGCTGCAGAACCCGACTGGAGTCCAGGACTCCCAGTTTGGTGCAGCGCCTGCCGCCAGCCTAATCCTGCTCTCCCAGCTGTTCTCTGACTCTCAGGTTAAAGATGCTGTGTGTGTGTGTGTGTGTGTGTGTGTGTGTGTGTGTGTGTGAGAGAGAGATGCTGGGGATGGAACCCAGGGGCATTCTACCTCTGAGCTATACTCTCAGCCCTTTTTATTTTTTATTTTGAAACAGGGTCTCACCAAGCTGCTGAGGACCTCCCCAAGTTACTGACGCTGACCTCGAACCTACGATCCTCTTGTCTCAGCCTCCCAAGTACTGGGATTACAGATGGGCGCCACTGTGCCCGGCTCAAAGATGCTTTGCTGAAAACTGCTGTTCAGAAACTGGGGAGGGAGCTGGGCTTGGTGTCGCGCGCTTATAATCCCAGCACTTGGGAGGCTGAGACCAGAGGATCAGGGTTAGTGGCCAGCCTCAGCTACTTAGTGAGACCCTCCGTGAAGGAAAGTGAATTCGGCCTCCTCCTGAAGCCCTCCCTGATCAGCTCTATGGGAGTGGTTGTTCCCCTCATTGAAATTCTCTGCTCCTCTAGATCTTCCAAAGTATGCTCTAAATGTTAATATTCACTTTTCCGAGTGTGTGTGTGGTACTGAGGATTGAACCCAGTGGCATTCTACCTCTGAGCTACACCCCCAGACTTATTTTATTTCTTATTTGGAAACAGGGTTTCACTAGGTTGCTGAGAGCCTCACTAAGTTTCTGAGGCTGTCCTCCAACCTGCGATCCTCCTGTCTCAGCCTCCCAAGTGCTAGGATTACAAGTGTGTGCCACCACACCCAGCTTATTTTTTATTTTTTGAAATAGGGTCTCACTAAGTTGCTGAGGGTCTCGCTAAGTTGCTGAGACTGGTCTCGAACCTGTGATCCTCCTGTCTCAACCTCCCACGTACTGGGATTACAAGCGTGTGCCACCACACCTGGCTTGTATTCCTTCTTTCAATACTATAGATAAGAACTACCTCCACCCCCAACTTAAAGATGAGTAAACTAAGGCACAGAAAAGCTCAAGGCCTCATAGTTGGTAGGTAGTGAAGTCAGCAGGCCCCATTAACCACTATGCTCTGTTGCCTTTCCCCCAGAAGTGACTGCAGCAGCCTCCCTGCCCTGGATGGGGTCCCCAGGCTCCTCTGAGGAGGGGCTCACAAAGGCCCCCAGACGAGCTGGGTTCCAAGGTCAAAGATTTTTCCTTTGTAATTCATAATGAGGACTCCAGCAGTTCCGTTGCCCTGTGCCATAAGATGCCCTTGCCCAGACGACACCCTTGGGTGCCCAGTGGCCTCGAGGAGACACCAGAGCTGGGCGCACTGGTGCACACCTATAAATCCAGTCCTTGGGAGGCTGAGATAGGAGAATTGCAGGTTCGAGGACAGCCTCAGTAACTTAGCAAGACTCTGTTTCAAGATAAAAAGGGCTGGGAGGGGTAGCTCGGAGGTAGAATGCTGGAGGAGGAGGAGGAGACTACAAGGACACAATAATCAGGAAGAGTACGTCTAGCCAAGCCTGACTCTACCCCTCTGCCACCTGAGTACCCCGAGTAGCCTAGAAAAGGTCACACCCGCAGGAAGATGCCAGCCTTGGAAGCCAGGACTGCGTCAGGTGTGGGGAGCTTTCTTTTTCTTTTGGTACTGGGAATTGAACTCATGGGCATTCTATCTCCTAGCTACAAGCTACACCCCCAGACCTTTTTAAAAAATTTTTTAATTTTGAAACAGGGTCTCACTAAGTTGCTGAGGCTGGCCTCGAACCTGTGATCCTCCTATATCAACCCCCCAAGTACTGGAATTACAGGTGTGTGGGACCATGCTCAGCTGCACTCATGTCTTAATCAAGGAAAAATGAAATATAAAAAGAGTCTTGGGAAATCTAGGAAACTCATTAAAGGAATATCTCAGAGAGATGACTCAGCACTTCGTTGCACAAAGGGAACCAGAAGTGTCATAACAGTGCTCTTTCCCCTAAATAAGTGTATTTGTCACCCTGGGTTCTTGTGATCTCCCTCAGAAGAATCAGATAAAAGCATACTGGCAAGCTGGGTGCAGTAGTGCACGCTTATAATCTCAGTACTTGGAAGGCTGAGACAGGAGGACCCAAGGTTTGAGGTCAGCCTCAGCAATTTAGTGAGACCCTCAGCAACTTAACAAGATCCTGTTTCAAAAATAAAAAGTTAGTGGTGGCGCAGGCCTGTAATCCCAGCACTTGGGAGGCTGAGACAGGAGGTTCGAAGCCAGCCTCAGCAACTTAGTGAGGCCCTCTGCAACTTAGTGAGACCCTGTTTCAAAATAAAACTGAAATAGGGCTGGGGGTGTAGTTCAATGCCTGTGAGTTCAATCCCCAGTGCCACGAAATAAATAAATAAATAAATAAAAAGTTAGAGCCAGGTGTGGTGGCGCAGGCCTGTAATCCCAGTACTTGGGAAGCTGAGACAGGAGGATCCAGGTTCACGGCCAGCCTCAGCTACTCAGTGAGGCCCTCTGCAATTTAGTGAGTCCCTGTTTCAAAATAAAGAATAAAAAATATGGCTGGGGGTGTAGCTCAAAGGTAGAATGCCCCTGGGTTTGTCAGGGTGAGCTTGATAGCTCCGTGGAGAGTCCTAAGGAGTTCCCCGGCCTGGGAAGGGGAAACTCACCTCAGGGTCCCCGGGGTCCTTGGGTCTGTGTAGAAAAGAATTTCCACACGCACCAGTCAGAGAAAAGACAGAGGTTTAATTTAAGGAAAAGGGAAACACGTTCAGGGAAACAGGGGCCACCTCAAGATGTGAGAGCAGCAGCCCTGAATTTTTGCAGTCTCTTTTTATAGGCACTGGAAATGGGTAGGGGGGTTGGTACTCCTTTCTTTGAAGTTTTTCTGCGGGCAGAAGATGTGGATTCCCTCCGGATAGGTCTTCCGGGAGCAGAGATGAGTGGAGATGAAGAGCCTGCTGACAGCCAGCGGGTGGCCACGGAGTGTAAGGCTTTTCAACAACAGGTGTGATCTTTGAGTTCTGGTGGAAGGTGAAGTTTTTTCTCTTCCAAAACTAATCACCTCAGGAATTTGGATGTGAAGCTAGCCCATTGTGTTCTTAAAGATATGGGTCTTTGCCTCTTTCTGGGCATGTCCTAGGCAAGCCTGCAAGGCAAGCTTAGGACTTTAGATTAGATTTTTAATTGTATTCTTCTTCCCTTCCGGTCTTGTCTCCTTTCTACCTAAAATTTTATTTCTTCTATTCTACCTTATCAGGTTCAATCCCCAATACCAATAAAGGGGAACTGGGGGTGTAGCTAGGGAGTAGAATACCTCTAGGTTTGATCCCTAGTACCAAATGTATATATATATATACATATATACATATATACATATATATATATGTATATATGTATATATATATATATATTTGAGTGTGGGGGGGTACTGGGGATGGAACTCGGGGTATTCTACCTCTGAGCTACACCACCCTCAGTCCTATTTTATTCTTTTATTTTGAAACAGGGTTTCACTAAGTTGCAGATGGCCTCACTAAGTTGCTGAGTCTAGTTGCAAACCTGCGATCCTCCTGTCTCAGCCTCCCAAGTACTGGGATTATAAGCATGCACCACCATGCCTGTCTTCAAAAATATTTTTTGTTTTTGCGGTACCGAGGATTGAACCCAGGGCCATTCTACCTCTGGGCTACACCCCCAGCCCTATTTTTTAGTCTTTATTTTGAAACAGGGTCTCGCTAAGTTGAGGAGGTCTCACTAAGTAGCTGAGGCTGGCCGCGAACCCGGATCCTCTGGTCTCAGCCTCCCAAGTACTGGGATTACAAGTGTGGGCCACTACGCCTGGCCCAAAAATATTTTTAAAAAAGAAAGAAAAAGCACATTGGCAGCCAGGCGTGGTGGCACATGCCTGTAATCCCAGTGCTTGGGAGGCTGAGACAGGAGGATCACAGGTTTGAGGCCAGCCTTAGCAACTTAGTGAGACCCTGTTTCAAAATAGAAAATAAAATGGGGCTGGGGGTGCTCAGAGGAAGAACACCCCTGGCTTCAATCCCCAGTACCCCCCACACACACACACAGAGCGCAGTGGCACAGGAACTAGATTCTGTTCTTATGCTGTAAGGGAGGCAGCACCTGGGGGACAGAAGTCCCAGACCTACTCAAGCAAAGGACAAACGTGTAAAGCTTTTATGGCATCCTGGGGGAAGGCAGGACCCAGCCTCTTGCTGCGTCTGTCCGCTGCAGGCAGAGGTGGAGTTCTAGCTGCACCTGTGCTCTTTATCCTCAAGCTTCCTCATATGATGGGTGCCATGGGTGAGCTGCCACCTCTGCCCTGGGGCATGTGCATTACTTCACTAATGAAGTCAAGGTAACTGTAGGTTACTTTGGTGACTATTCTGCACATGCCTTTGCTCTCCACCACCTGGAATTTACCCCTATCATCCTGGAGTCCCTAAGATAATTTTCAGAACTGGCCAGACTGTGTCCTGCCCTAGGAGGGCAGGATTTGATTTTTAGTGACCTCGTCTTGCCTGGTGCTGGCTTCTTGGTGTTTCTGCTGACCATATAGTCTCAGAAGGCTGAGCCAACTCCCCAGCCTCCTGTCTCCTGGGGCATTATCTTAATTTTATAGCCATGAAGACCAGTCCAAATTTTAGTTCCTGATTTTCTGGTATGTCTAGTGCCCCAGGAGTCAATCCCCAGCACCCCCACAACACACACACACAAAATACTCATTTGCTCTTATTAAGTATTACTATATAAAACATATATGAACATGAGCTATAATTAGTCAAGAAATTGGAAAGATACAGATAATGTTTTATGTTCTTACAGTGGCTTGTTTTTGCCAAGTTACTTAAATTTTCCTTTGTTTTGTTTTTGCAGTACAGAGAATTGAACCCAGGGGCTTGTGCATGCTAGGCGGGCATCTCTACATCCTCAGTTGTTTTATTTAATTTTTATTATTTATTTATTTATTTATTTATTTATTTATTGGTACGGGGATTGAACTCAGGGGCATTCCACCTCTAAGGTATACTCCCAGCCCTTTTTATTTTTAATTTTGAAACAGGGTCTTGCTAAGTTGCTAAGGCTGGCCTTGAATCTGAGATCCTCCTGTCTCAGTCTCCTGAATACTGGGATTACAGGCATGTGCCACCATGCCTGGCTTTATTTTTTTTTAATTTTGAGACAGGTCTCCCTAAGACTGGCCTCAAACTTGTGATCCTCCTACCTCAGCCTCCCAAATATCTGGGATCACAGGCATGCACCACCACACTCTGCTACTTATTTCCTTAAAAAGTACTTTCCCAGCCGGGCGTGGTGGCGCACGCTTGTAATCCCAGTACTTGGGAGGCTGAGACTGGAGGATCTGGGTTCGCGGCCAGCCTCAGCTAATTAGTGAGGCTTCCGCAACTTCGTGAGACCCGGTTTCAAAATAAAGGATAAAAATTAGGGCCGGGGGTGTAGCACGGAGGTAGAACGCCCCTGGGTTCAATCCCCGGTACTGCAAAAAAAAAAAAAAGTACTTTCCCAGATGTTATTCCCCCCTCCCCAACACTATGACTTTCTTAACTTCATGCCGGCTTCACATAGTGTTTATTTCAGCCAACAAGAGCCGGGACAACTCCAGACACCCCAGCTTAAACCATCACATCTTTCACCTAGTGCTGAGGGCGACTACACCGCGGTTTGGTCTGAAGCTGACTTGAAGAGTTGACGGAGTTCAAGACTTGTCCTAGAGTCGCAGAAAGGGCCTTGAGCTAGGGACTGAACCCAGTGCCGCCTCGGCCATGGGGCTCAGGACTGGGTTTTTCTTTTTCTGAGGCCAGACTACTACTACTACTACTACTACTACTACTACTACTACTGCTGCTGCTGCTGCTGCTACACACACACACACACACACACACACACACACACACAGAATCATTTGGTGATGCAGCCCCTTCCTTACCCAGAGATAACTTTCTATAAAAAGAGATGTCAAGCTGAGGCCAGTAGCACATGCTTTATAATCCCAGTACTTGGGAGGCTGAGATAGGAGGATTGCAGGTTCAAGGCCAGCCTCAGCAATTTTTTTTTAGGTACTGGGGATTAAACCCAGGGGAATTCTACCTCCGAGCTACACCCCCAGTCCTATTTTGTATTCTTTATTTTGAAACAGGTTCTTACTAAGTTGCTGAGGGCCTCACTAAGTAGCTGAGGCTGGCCGCAAACCCGGATCCTCTGGTCTCAGACTCCCAAGTACTAGGATTACAAGCATGCACCACCACGCCTGGCAGCCTGAGCAATTTAGAGAGGCCCCCAGCAATTTAGTGAGACTCCTGTTTCAAACCGAAAAGTAAAAGATGGCTGGGGGTATAGCTCAGAGGTAGAATGCCCCTGGCTTCAATCTCCGGTACAACAAAATGAAAACAAAACAAAATAAAAAGGAGCCAGGCATGGTGGCACATGTCTGTAATCCCAGTACTTGGGAGGCTGAGACAGGAGGATAGCAGGTTTGAGGATAGCTTCAGCAATTTAGCGAGACTCAGCAACCTAGCAAGAACCTCTTTCAAAACAAAAAATTAAGCTGGGCCTGGTGTGGTGGCATACTCTTGTAATCACAATACTTGGGAGGCTGAGATGGGAGGATTGCAGGTTCTTGGCCAGCTTCAGCAGTTTAGCAAGACCTCCATAACTTAGTGAGACCCTGTTTCAAAATAAAAAATAAAATAGGTGTGGGGGTGGAGCTCAGAGGTAGAATGCCCCTGGGTTCAAACCCCAGTACCACACACATACACACACACACACACAAAAAAAAAAAAAAAAAAAAAAGATGTCAGATGTTTCTGGAAGCTGTACTGGCCTTTAGCTAGCCTTAGAGCTTCTTCCATTCAGACAGTCCCTCTCTGGGCTGGAGTCATTAGCATTGTTCCCAAGAGCTGCCTGGTGCTACTTTTCCTAAGGACTAGAAGTTCTTGTGAACAGGAGCCCACGACACAGCAGGCTTTTTTTTATTAACTTATAGCACTTTTAAAATATGTACTAAAAATAATCTAGTTTGGCGCCATGGTGCATGCCTATAATCCCAGCAACTCAGGAGGCTCAGGCAGGAGAATGTCAAGTTTGAGGCCAGCTTGGGCAACTAAACAAGACCCTGACTCAAGATGAAAAATAAAAAAGGGCTGCGGGTGTAGCTTAGTGGTAGAGCACCCCTGGGTTCAACCCCCAGTACCGCCAACAACAACAAAAAGAAAACCAAAAACCAGCCTTCAACTACCTCTAGACCACAGAGCTAAAACAAGAACCAAATTCTCTGCCCACCCACTCAGAGCTGCAGCTGGCACGGTAGAGAGGCCTGCAGGGGCCTTGCATGTTGGCGGGAGGGCCCACAGACCAGGAACCTGAGGACGCCACCACTGAGACAGATGTGAGGGACGTGCCAGTTCCCAGCCAGCACAGGAGGAGGAGGGAGGGACCAGTTCCATCTCAGAGTGGCAGGAAGGATTCGTGGAAAAGGTGAAGGAGCCGAGGTTGGTTTATAAAGATGAATCCAAATTTGTGGTTGGACCAGACATGGTGGCACACACCTGTAATCCCAGTACTTGGGAAGCTGAGATAGGAGGATCGCAGGTTCGAAGTCAGCCTTGGCAATTTAGTAAGACTCTGTATCAAATAAAAAGTAAAACGGGCCGGGGATATAGCTTTGTGGGAAAGTGCCCCTGGATTCAATCCCTAATATCAATAAAATAATAATAATAATAATAATTATAGTGACCTAATGAAGCCGGCTGTGGTGGTACAGTCCTGTAATCCCAGTACTTGGGAAGCTGAGACAGGAGGATTGAAGGTTCGTGGCCAGCCTCAGCATCTTAATGAGACCCTCAGCAATTTAGCAAAACTCTGTTTCAAAAAATAAAAAGAAGAGGGCTACGGGTATGGCTCAAAGGTAGACTACCCCTGGCTTTAATTCCCCCCAAAAAATCCAAAAATAACTTTTTTTAAAGTAACCTAATGAGCAGCAAACTCTTTGTAAATTTTTTTTCAAGGGAACTGGGGATTGAACCCAGGAGTGTTCTACCTCTGAGCTACACCCCTAGCCCTCCCCTTTATTTTGGTACGGGGGGGTTGAACCCAGGACTCTTCTATCTCTGAGTTTTACCCCCAGCCTGATTTTATTTTATGTTTGAAACAGATTGCTGAGAGTCTCATTAGATTGCTGAGACTAGCCTTGAACTTGTGATCCTCCTGTCTCAGCCTCCCAAGTACTGAGATTAGAGGCATGTGACACCACACCCGGCTACCCCCCTTTTTTTTAAACAGGGGCTTGCCAAGTTGCGGAGGGCCTCACTAAGTAGCTGAGGCTGGCCTGGAACCTGCGATCCTCCTGTCTCAGCCTCCCAAGTACTAGAATTATAGGTTTAGCCACCCACCCAGCTATTCTTTTTTTTTTTTTTTTTTTTTTTTTT
>PVJS01057538.1:0-12024 GCA_004027185.1 Glis glis | reverse complement strand
CCAAAAAAAAAAAAAAAAAAAAAAAAAAAAAGAGTGAAGTGCTTACTTGAAGTACAGGTAAAATTGTCCTCAGCAAGGAACATCCAACAGTAATGGCCAAAAATACTGAAAATTTACCCTGAAACTTGATGTTCCACAGAGTGAGAAGTGGTCAACAGTGAGCAGACCAGAAGTGACCATCTGCTTCAGAGGAAGAGGGAAAGTGGGATTTAAGTAGAAAAGGATGACTCATCTCAGAAATGTGGCAGTGAAGGAGGAAAGATGAAAGAAGAAAAAACCCGTTGAAGAGAAAGAGAAAAAATGTATGTCAATATGCATCAGCACCCTTACTACTGGCCAATATTACCCAGTCTTTTTTTTTTTTTTTTGCGGTACTGGGGATTGAACTCAGGGGTGTTCTACCTTCGCGCTACACCCCCAGCCCTATTTTTTATACTTTATTTTGAAACCGGGTCTCACGAAGTTGAGGAGGGCCTCACTATGTAGAGAGAGAGAGAGAGAGAGGGAGAGCTGAAGATGGCCACGAACCCAGATCCTCTGGTCTCTGCCTCCCAAAGTACTGGGATTACAAGCATGCGCCACCATGCCTGGCTTACCCAGTCTTTAAATATTCACTTTAGCCAGATGTGGTGGTATACACCTTCAGGAGGCTGAGACAGGAGGATCACAGGTCCATGGACAGCATCAGCAACTTAGCAAGATTCTCAGAAACCTAGCAAGACCCTGCTTCAGGAAAAAAAATTAAAAAGGGATGGGGGTATATCTGGGAGGTAGAATGTCCTTCGTCTCAATCCCCAGTAATAACCAACCAACCAACCAACCAACCAACAAATAAATAGATAGATAAATAAATAAATAACTTTACTAATCTAACAGAGGACACTCTTAATCTAATAACTGTGAACATTCCACATCTAAGAATAGAAGGGAAAAATCAACAAATACAATAGAAAACCACTACAGTAAGAAGAAAACCAACAAATTTGAATCAATACTTTTCAGGCAATAAAAATTTTCCTCCAATATCCAACAAAACCACTAAATATAAGACAAGAATCTTAAATGAATTAAATATCCACAAATAACTGTGTGGAAACAAAAAAACACAGTATCAGAAAATGTAAACGATTGAGAACAGAAAAAAAACTTTAAAAAGAAGAAATATACTATGAAGACAGAAAGTGAAGGAAAAGACAAAACCATCTCAGAAATAAAGAATAAATTATAAGATGTACATGGAAAAATAGTTTGGGAAAAATCAAGTAAGAAAAATTGAAGAAGGCAGAAAAACAACCATGAGAATAAATATGTAATTAATACTAATTTAAAGCAAGTCAAGAGGATCAGAAAAATGTGTCAGAAATAGAACCCTGGATATAGAACTAGAAGTTAGAAGAACCAAAATGGCGGGATAGCGAAAGGCAGCATGTCGCCGGCCCTCTGAGAGTCGGAGCTCAGCCAGTCAGAAGACTACATCTTGAAAAGTAGGGCAGCCAAAACTCAACAAAACAATGGGAACCAAAGTGCATCAGAATGCGAGGCAGTGGAAAGAGCGGAGGGCGGTAGGGAGCTCAAAGCATTTTACCTGGTAAGCAGAGAGCGGAGACAAAGGTGCCATCTTGGCTGAGCCACACGGCTCCCGGAATCCTCCAGCAAAGAAACAGTGATTCTTGTGAAACCAGCGATTATAGTCCACCATCGAAAGCAGTCGACATCGGAATATGATGAAGCCCATGTCGAACCAGATCCACACCTACAGTGGCAATGACTGCAAAGGGTGGGACGCGAGCATCAGCCCCTGCAAAGAAAGCGACACGGGGAGACATAGATGAGGCGGCCAGGCACAGGAGCAGCCCAAAACCAAGAAAATAAGCAGGTGAAACACTCCCCCCCTGGAGTAGCCTAGCACTGGCGCAGAACACCACAGCACTGAGGACATGGACGGACATAGCATGGCCCCCCAGAACCACCCAACAAGAACACGAGTGAATGAGATACCCGTGAGGTAGGCACATGTCGCCAGCACTGCAAAACTGGGAAATCGGCCAAAGGGAACACTGCTTCGTAACAAGAAAAGTGTGGCAGACAAAAATCAACAAAACAAAGAGAGCTAAAGAGCAGTGGAGTGTGAGGCAGTGGACAGAGCGGGGGGCTAAACAGAACTCCATGCATTTCACATGGTAAATGGAGAGCAGAGGCGAAGGTGCCATCTATGCGGGACCATGCCTACACCACGACTCCCGGAGACCAACAGCAAAGAGACAGCAGATCCTTGTGAAACCAGCGACTATAGACTCCCACTGAAATTGATCAACTCTGGAACACAATGAAGCCCAAGTCAACCCAGAGCTGTACCTACAAGATGATGGTTTCAAGGGGTGGGCTGTGAGCCTTTGCTCCCGCAATGAGTGTGATGAGGAGAGACAAAGAAGAGGTGGCCATACACAGGAGCAGCCCAACTCTGAGAACACGAGCCAGGGAGCCATGACCCCCAGGAGCAGCCGAACACCATCCTGGAACACCCCAGAACTGAGGACATAGGTAAATGCGACATGGCCTCCTCCCCAGTGGCCCAGCACTGAGAACACGGGAGGGTCAGCCCCTGGCCCCACCCCCAGAGACCCCCCTGCACTGGGGATGCGAGGCGGGTGAGACCTCGGCCCTGTCCCCAGAGAACCCCTTCCCCCAGCTCTGGGGACATGGGGCGGGTGAGCCCTTGGCCCTGCCCCCAGAGAACCCCTCCCCCACGGTACTGGGGACTCGGGGGGGCAGGTGAGCCCTTGTCCCCGCCCCCAGAGAATCCCTCCCCCCAGCGCTGGGCATGCAGGGAGGGCGAGCCCTTGGCCTTGCCCCGGAGACCCCCCCGGCGCTGGGGACATGGGGCAGGTGAGCTCTGGGCCCCACCCCCGGAGACCCCTAGTGCTCAGGATGCAGGGCGGGTGAACCCTTGGCTCAGCCCTCAGAGAACCACTCACAGTGCTGGGGATGCGAGGCGGGCAAGCCCTTGGCCCTGCCCCCGGAGACCCCCAGTGCTGAGTTCATGGGAGGATAAGCCATGACCCCGCACAGGAGGGACTCCAGACAAAGAGAGAAAACCTCAGATGAGTGAAGAAGGCGAACTAACTGGGGGAGAAGGGAAGGAAGGAGAGGGAAACAAACTGGTGCTCAGGATGGACATACACAAAGATATCAAAGTCAACTACTATGCTGAAAACAGGAAGGAGGGAGGGGGAGGCAGAGGGGGCTGGGAATTGGGGAGGGCTTATTCACTGATGAGTGCATGTATACATCAACCACCCTGAAATCCTTCAAGATTTATGATTACAATGCACTAATAAAAGAAAAGAAAAGAAAAAAAAACTAGAAGTTAAAATAAAAAGCAAAGGAGTTCACGGGTTTGAGTTCATGTAGTAATTTAGCTAGATCTTGTTTCAAAATAAAAAGTAAAATGCACTGGGGATATATCTCAGAGATAGAATGCCCTCAAGTTCAATTTCTAGTACCATTAAAAAAAAGACAGAAATGGACAAACCGTTAGCTAATTTAAGCAAATAATAAAGGAAAACAGCAAGCAGAATGTTGTAAGGAGTAAATAACTAGTGATGCCATGAACACTTAAATTATCATGTTTTACACATCATTGAACATGACATCAAAAAACTATATGGATAATACTATTTCCTACATTTCTTCCTAGTTGTTTTAGAAGGCTTAAAACGTGTAGCAAAGTTATCAAGGAACTACTACTATAAAAAAACCATGCCCAGATGGTTTCATAGCAGATTCTATCAAAATCAATTATTAGCCAATGAGTGAGTGAAATAACCAGTGAGTACGCATAAGGTAAATCAACAATGAAGATAAAAATTGGAAACTACTTTTATTTGTAGATTATATGATACTGTATTTAGAGACTCTTAAAATACCATGAGAAATAGCTCAAATGGTAAAATAGTTTAGCAAAGGAGGAGAATTTAAAATTGCTGTACAGAAATCAATAGCCTCTCCATAAACAAATGATAATAACTGCAATGGTTCATGTTGATATGGAGATTCAGTGGTCCAATGCCAGTTATGTATCTGGTTCATACACAGTGTTCTACTTTTATCAAGACTGTGAGATACTTCATCAACCCCAACCAGTTCATGTGCTGGTTTCCAATCATCCCATTCCTTCCTGAGCATCCTTATTCCTGGCCTCCTGCTGAGATATGAACTTTGAAATATAGATTGGCAATGGTTTTAACTATGAGTGAATTTCTGAACACAATAAATTCATTCTTACATCATCCAAAACTTTAATACTTTGTAGAATGTTTAACTATTTCAAATAAATATATTCAAAAGAATCTCCTATTGTCAACACAATGTCTGGTGAATGCTAGTACTGTTCTGAATCTGTTGATTTAAGAGATTCTCTAAAGTGTATAGAAAGCTGTCCTGGCCTCAATGTGAGATTACTCCTTTCCAAAAATTTTAAAGAGGATCCTTGTTATGTTTTCTAGAACAGTAAAGACACAGTCAAGCTAAGTTCTAGGATAAATATTTGTAAAACTTTTTTCTGGAACAAACCTGCTTTCTTCCCTGTTTTACTTAATGTACCTTTACTAAATTCAATTGGTCATGCTTGTTAGGTTGTCTTGTCAACTTGATCCATTAAACTAGTTTACACTCAAAAGTTAAAAATGTTATGCATTACTCTTCAAGGGAGTAATTAATTTTAAAAATATAAATGTTAAGGCAATAATATCTAAGCAGAATATAAGAAAATTCCTAGTCAGGTGTGGTGGTGCAGGCCTGTAATCCTAGTACTTGGGAAGCTGAGACAGGAGAATCACCGGTTCAGAGCCAGACTCAGCAATTTAGTGAGGCTGTCAGGAACTTGGTGAGATTCTATTTCCAAATAAAAAATAAAATGGGCTGGAAATATAGATCGGAGGTAGAATGCCCCTGGGTTCAATCCCCAGCAACACATACACACACACACACAAACACACACACACACACACACACAGAAAATTCCTAAAAAGTGAATGTTAGTTGGGGTTCCCAGATGCTTCAAATTAGGGTCTCAAAAAGGTTGATATATGCTGGATTTGGCTAGGGTAAGTGCTCTTATTGGAACCAATTGATCCCTACCTATATTAACATCACATGCATGTTTGCAAATGAATATGTAGATTTTAAAATTTTTATTGGTGTACTGTAATTTTACATGCTAGTGAGATTCTTAGTGATACATTAATATATGCACATAACATTATTTTGATAGAATAGAACTTCATTTTCATTAGACTCTCAGAATCAATGTATTAAGATATAAACCCAATACAATTGAAAAGTATAAAAAGAAGCAGAGCTATAATATATGACTTCTTCACAGAATAGTTCTTTAATGAGGAACCATAGAATTCCAAATATTTGAAGATGAAAACCATTATGTCATAAAACAAATAAAATTTAGCCTTAAGTATGACCGATAGGCATTTAACAGATTGCTTAGCACCAACATTGCACTTAATAAATGCAGAGATGTTTGATATTTACTCTTTTCCCTTTTTAGTTTTGATAATTTTAGTCTATGAAGTAAATTAACAATATACATGTTAATAGAAAAAAACACAAAATTTACTAACATGCAGAAATACAGGGTAGCCCTACACAAAGTAGGAGATTCAAATGACAGGGAGTTAGGGAATTCAAATGACAAGTAGTCAGGAGAAGCAGTCATAGCAAAACTTAGTGAGAACTTGTTTCAAAATTAAAAATAAAAAAGGGCTGGAGGTGTAGCTCAGAAGTAGAATGCCCTGGGTTCAATTTCCAGTACAAAAAGAAAAAGAAAAGAAGGAAGGAAGGAAGGAAGAGTAGGTAGACATAGAGCTAAGCAAAGGAAGGGACCAGAGTTTCTGGGGTGAAGAAGGAAGGTGGCAGAGGCTCGCGGATGGTTGAGGGGAAGGGTTGTCTTGTTTCGCAGGTGAAGTCTCTCAAGTAACAGATGCCTTCTGTAATCTTAGTCTGGGACAGATGTCAGGCTCCCAATCTTTTCTTTCTGTAAAAAGATTCTTCCTAGGCAGAAATTGGATAATCATATAGAAAACACTGTTTATATCAACTGACCATTTATGTCACCAGTAAAGATTTTCTTTATAAATGCATTCTTTTCTTGTTTTATAAAAGGGCAGCCTTTCAGAGCCATTGCTGTATTCTGAAGAGGACTGAAGTTTCTCTGAACAACCAACTCGAAATATGCCATAGAAATATATTTGTGTTGGGATAGATTGCTGCTCCACATAAGTATTTCAAAGACATTTCTCTAAAATTGTTGGTTTTAATTTGCAATCCCACCAACAATGTATCAGAGTTCTTATTTCTCCACATTGTCACCAGCATTTATTATTCTTTGTATTTTTGGTGATTGCATTCTAATTGGGGTTAGGTGACATCTCAGTGTAGTTTTGATTTGCATCCCTGACTGCTAATGATGTTGAACATCTTTTTTCATATATTTTTTGGCCATTTGTATCTCTTCTTTTTTTATTTTTTATTTTTTGGCAGTACCGGGGATTGAACCCAGGGGCATTCTACCTCCGAGCTACACCCCCAGCGGTATTTATTATTCTTTATTTTGAAACAGTGTCTCACTAAGTTGCAGAGGCCTCACTAAGTAGCTGAGGCTGGCCGCAAACCCAGATCCTCTGGTTTCAGCCTCCTAAGTACTGGGATTACAAGTGTGCGCCACCATGCCTGGCTGTATTTCTTCTTTTGTGAAGTGTCTATTTAGTTCAGTTGCCCATTTGTATTGGGTTATTTTTTTTTGTTTAATGTTGTTTCTTAATTTCTTTGTATATTCTAGATATTAGTCCTCCATCAGAGGAATAACCGGTAAAGAATTTGGAGATAAGTGTGGAGATTCCTCAAAAGAACAGGAATGGGACTGCCATATGACCCAACTATACCACTCCTGGGTATCTACTCAAAGGGATTGAAACCAGACTACTATAGTAATGCATGCACATCTATGTTTATAGCAGCACAATTCACAATAGTCAAATTATGGAACCAACCTAGGTGTCCACCAACAGATAAATAGATTACAAAATTATGTGATATACACACAATGGAATTCTACTCAGCCATAAAGAATAATAAAATTATGTCATTTATAGGAAAAAGGATGAAGCTAAAGAATATTATGCCAAGTGAGATTATTCAGTCACAAAAAATGAAAAGTCAAATGTTTTTCCCTCATATGTGGAAGCCAGGGAGAAATTGGGATACAAAAAACCTTAGTGGAATGATGAATGGGGTCAAAGGGAGAGAGAAGTTAGGGGGAGGGAGACTCAATGAAGAAAACACTTCAATGGACATGATGTATGTACACAAAATTATCAATGCCAATCTCAAGATCGTGCACGGGAAGGCGAGTAAGTGGGGTGGGAGTTGGGGGGAGGCTTACTGAGTACTGTGTGTATGTATGTCTCTATCAGTCTTAACTTCATCATGCTGAATGATTACAATGCACCAATTAAAAAAGAGAGAGAGAAAACATTTGTATTATATATTATCTCCCTAAAAAGAAATGACTTTTAAATGTCCTATAAGACATCCAGTTTGTAAGACACCAAAGAAACTTTTACAAATGAATCTTTCTAAAATTTGTCTTTTGAAATTTTGGAAAAAAGCTCAGCTGGCTCTCTTCCCTTTGGTTCTGTCTCAGTGGTGGTTGGAGGTTTTGAGAATTGAGGGGCTTTTTCAATTATCCAACAAGCAGCAGGTTTCCATTAAAGCACAAATGCAATCATCTAAATATAGTTCTTCTAAATAACTGTAACAGGTAAATCTTTGATAATGTATTTTTCATGCTGCTTCTTGATTTTCAAGCTTAATATGCAAACATAGCTATCAGTTCTTAAATTGCTTATCTATCTATTTCTTAAATTTGTTCTAAATTTCTTCAGTCTCCACAGTCTCTTCCCAAAGGCATAGTGATTATCTCAGCTCACAATTATGCATAATGTTTTCTAATGCTGCTTGGTAGCAATGGAAATCATGTGTCAGTGTCTGGTAGATGAAGAATTAAATATGTGTATTGTTTGGTGTGATTTTTTGTTTTTTCCTTGAGGTACTAGGGATTGAACCCAGGAGCATCCTACCATTGATCTACTCCCCATCCCTTTTTATTTTTTAGTTTGAAACAGGGTTTCCATAAGTTACTGGTCACTGTCCTTGAACATGCATCCTCCTATCTCAGCCTCCCAAGTTCTGGGATTACAAGCACATGTTACCGTACTGGTCTTGGTGTGAGGTTTAAATAGAGATATTGACCATTATTAGTATTGTTAAAGAAAACCAGAGATAGATTGTAGTTAAATCGGTAAAGCATATTTTATTCTGGCACTTTTGGGACACAGGAAAAAGTACCTAATATAGAACAGGGTTTGATTCCAAACACAGAAAGGACTACTAGGAATTTATAGACAATGAGCAGTATGGGGGTCCACTGATGGGACATTACTAAGAAGAAATATCAGGGAGGGTTAAGGAAGACTCTGGTTAAGCAGGTTTAATGGGGTTCTTGCTAAAGGCAGGCTAGGATGATCAGATATTTCCTGGGGATTATTGGGGGGTAATGAACTTAATCAGATATGGAGAGTAGGTGATATAAAGGGTGAGGCTGCTGTGCTCTCTGAACCAAGAAAAACTGAGTACTCTTGCTTAGACTCAGTTATCAAAAAGATGAAAATAGAAGCCCCAAGGCAGAGGTCTAGGTGAGAAGAGGATTCCAAGGAACCTGACTAAATGCTGGTCAAGGAATGAGATTGGTCAGTATAGCATCGAAAGCAAGAAAGTGAAGGTCATTCTCAGTCATAGAATAGAGGCTTGCTCATGGATGGAAAATAATTCAGTAAAACTGTACTTTTGACATCAGTCTGTAATTTCAGACTGAAAAGTAAGATGAATATGGTTTATGAAAGACTACATATGGTAGCATGTCATGTTAAAGATTATGTTCTTTATCCTACTAGCCATTGACATGTGAGAGACATTTTTATGATGATTCCAATACCATTTTGAAAAACCTAATAGAAGAAAAAGAAAATATTTACAGATGAGATTGGGCATGCTCAGGGTGAGATGGCCATAGACAAGAAAATATTTACAAAGAAAACAGGGTTGAGTTTAATACAACAGAGACTTTTAGAAGAAGTATAAGATTCTGAACTAGGCTAATATCAAGAAATAAAGACATATTTTAAAGGTATTTTGGAGGTAAAATAAAAAATTATGGTTTTTGTATGGAGGATATGAGAGGGGAAGGCCTAAAGACATCCTCAAGATTTTAGACTAAATATTGACTATCATAAGATAAAAGTTGAGACTATTAATCATATTTGTGAATGGGTATGTATCTCTCTGTTTTGAGTGAGATGGAGTGAGAATATCCTCATTTTAGTTTTAAATGTACTTAGTCTAAGTTGATATGACTGACTACTCAAGCTAATTGCTCAAAATGAGGCCAGGCCTCTCACCTCGGTGTTCAAATTGGACAAACCCCAGCTGCTGACAAAGAGACACAGCCAACTGCCATTTTAAAGCTCAGGAGATATTTACATGTACGGAAAGGTCACAGTGATGATCAGTAATTTGTAAAATTAATACATGTTATTAAAAATTAATTCTAATAAAAGCTCAGGAGAAAACATTTCCATATGCTTCCTGATAGTCACTTGATAAACATGTTGCCTTTGGTTTGTTTTTTCCGAAATATTCAAACTCCTAAGGCTATCTCTGAAGAAAGTTGATTTGCATTCAAAGATGTTCCCAAAGCTGTCAGATTAACACTTCATATGGAGACACTGTTTGTCCATGAAAAAAAAGTTAAAATGGACACAGAAATCCTCTTTCACTAGGTCAGGTTCCATCTCTTTGCATTTCTCAGCAGGGTTAGACAAGTTCCTCTTGCATGTTTGTTGAATTTAACTGAGTGTTTCCTACTCTGAGCATTGGCTAAAGTTAAAGAGAATCAGAATTGGACATTAGTTAAGGCAGTAAAGATTGATTTTGTTCAGGAACTGTTGCAAGAGAAGAAAAGAGATTTAAGTATAGAACTAGGCTCAATTCTGAATTTAACAAGGACTAGTGGGGATTTATAGGCTAGGAGAAGGGGTGGAAAAGGAAAAGGGGTGGGGGTGTGTGCAGGGATGGAAAAATACTAAGAGGAGACATCAGGGGTAGAAGATTTCTTGCTAAGCCAAGTTAATAGGATTCTTTTTTTTTTTTTTTTTAGGTACCGGGGATTGAACCCAGGGGCGTTCTACCCCCGGCCCTATTTTTTTTATACTTTATTTTGAAACCGGGTCTCACAAAGTTGCAGAGGGCCTCACTAGGTAAAAAGAGAGAGAAAGAGAGACAGAGGGAGAGAGAGAGAGAGAGCTGAGGCTGGCCGCGAACCCGGATCCTCCAGTCTCCACCTCCCAAAGTACTGGGATTACAAGTGTGCACCACCACGCCCGGCAGGATTCCTGCTAAAGGTAGGCCAGGGTGAACAGACATGATTCCTTCTAAACTGACTTAGTAGGATTCTTGCTATAGCTGAGCTATGCAGGACCTACAAGGGTTCGAGGACAGTGCAAAAATTGAGGCCTATTTAGGAAGAGAGCTCAGAGGATCTTGACTAAAGTTTGCTTAAAGAGAGAATCTTGTCAACATACATATATGCAAAAGTGAAATAAAAGGACCAGATAGCTATTATGTGATATATTTTTTTATTGGTGCATTGTAATCATACATCTTGATGGGTTTCAGGGTGATAGAAGTATACATGCACACATTGGTCAACTTAGCCCTCCCCCGATCACAGGTTCGTAGCCAGCCTCAGCTACTTATGTGCTATTTTTTAAGTTTGTTGTTCAGAGTTCCTTTTGTCTTATAATGCAAATTCATATAAGAAATTTCTCAAAAATAGAAACATTGAAAATGTTTTATAATTTTAATTATTTAGAAAGAGTTTGTAGATTTTAAGAATTACAGAAAAAGTAATAAAAATAGTAACATGAATTAGGCAAAATAAAATTGACTGAAATAATTTTGGCTTAAAAGTTCATTATGGACAAAATAATATAATCAAGAATATAGTCAAAGTATTATAGTCACTTAGCACTAAAAGAAACCTCAGAGATTATCTCCTCATTCTTAAAATGAGAAATAAAAATCCCAGAGAATATCCAGATGCTAATGGAAAGATCTTCCTGTTCATTATCAAACGTTTAACCAGAGCAAGACAAAGGAGACTCTACAGTTAATTCATATCCTCATGATATTAAGAGCTTCTTTATTTTTACTCCAATGCCATTTTTATTGAAGTACACTTCAAATTACAACAGACTCATTTCACAGAAGAATATGGTATTATTTGACACTTTTTTCCCTTTAGAACTTTGTCTTATTATAATTAAATTATTAGCTCACAAAAGATGGGTGAACTGTGTTGGTGAATAAGTTATTGATGAATCAATGCACTTTAATTAAATTAAATCTATTTTTTCTTTCAGCAATGACAATGCAGTTTATTAGTCACCAGTTCCCTGATTATCATGACCCCACGATAGGTGAGTAAAAGCTTCTTTCCTCTCTTAGTTCCAGTAAAGACACTGTAAATAAGTGGTTTATGGATATTGTTGATGTTGATGCAGAATAAAAAAATGTAATTCATACTGTGACTTAGAACACATAAACACACACATATAATATGTTAGTTACCCCAATAAACTCAAGAGACAATATTTGTCCTTACTTCTTGTCACGTGTTCCAATATTTCTTTTTTTTTATTTATTTTTTTTAACTTTTTATGTTCATTTATTGGTGCATTGTAAATTATAATTATACATTTTGATATATGTCAGGGTATGAACATCATACATGCACACATTGCACATTTAGCCCTCCCTCCAATCCCACCCTATTCCCTCCCCCTTCCCTCCCTTTCATGCTCCAGATAGTGATTGAGTCTTATAGGTTTGTGT
>PVJS01057537.1:0-12016 GCA_004027185.1 Glis glis | reverse complement strand
GGACCCCTCAGAGGGAGGTCCCGTGGTTAGCCCCACCTAACCTCAGGAGGGCTATGATAGGCAGTTACCTCCTTCCGTGCTCACGGACAACAGATGCCTTCGCCTATGATAGGTTACAGGGGGGCGTAATGACCCGACCGTCCTGTGCCATTGGGCCACACCCTACTGCCCGGGAGTTTCCTTTATGGCCTTTACTTTAAAAGTGCACGTGACACTTACTTCCCTGTTCAGCTCGTGCCGCTGCTTGGTCCGGTTCCTGGCAGTGTAGCACCGTCAGTGAGACGTTCACTTTGCCCTGGGGCCTCCATTCTGGGCTCATTGTCCTGCCCCTGGCCCTGGTCTAACTAGACTGTTGGTTGTAGGCAAATCTGAGTCATCTGTAGTAGCTGGTGCCGAAGAGGCACACTGCCTGGCTGAGCAGATTATCTGACTATTTACTGTGTGCATTCATGCATTCATTCACTGAGATATGATGTTAGTCAGGATGGGTTAGATTATGCTGCTGTAACAAACACACCACCTTCCAAAGCTCCAGCATTTAAAGCAACAAACATTTATTTCTCCTTGGTCTATGTGCAACATAAGCTGCCAGAGAACTTCAGCTCTTAAACACAGCACTATTTACATCTTGCAGGCTAAAGCAAATCACACGATCGTAAGTTCCCTGGAAGGACAGGATGACCGCTGTAACGCTCTTCCAGGCACTGTGGGTATTGTGGGAAGTCTTCACACAAGTGAGCAGGCAATGGAACAGGGAATGAATAGAGCAGAATTTTAAGCAGAATTAAAGTGCTCTGAAAAATTAAAGCAAAGAAGCAAAAAATGATGGAGACCATGGGTAGAAGAAGCTCTTTTAGATGATGTGGTCAGGAGAGCCCTCTCTGAGAACTCAGCACTTGAGGTAGTAATTGAAGAAATGAGGCACAAGAAGATCTAGAGGAAGAACATCTTAGGGAGAAAGGAGAGCCAATGCGGAGGTCCTGAGGTGGGGACGGGCTTCACATGTAGAAGACCAGCCAGGCGTACCAGGGGACTGGAACGTAGTAACACAGGGGGATGACTGGTGACAGAGGGCAGGGGATGAGCCAGATCACAAGAGCCTTACAGGCCACGGTAAGGATTTTGAAGTAAATCTGCGTGTGACGGAAAGCCATCAGAGTGTTTCTAAACAAAGGACTGGCTTAATTTAATTGGTACTTTTAGCTATTTATTTTTTGTGTGATATTGGGGATTGAGCCCAGAGGTGTTTTATCTCTGAGCTATACCCCCAGCCTTTGTTATTTTTGTTTTGAAATGGGGTCTTGCTAGGTTGCTGAGTCTCACTAAGTTGCTGAGGCTGTCCTCAAACCTAAGATCCTCCTGTCTCAGCCTCCAAGTACTAGAATTAGAGGCATGTGCCTGGCTTTATTAACATTTTTTAAAAAGATCTTTGGCTATTCTGAAGAGAAGAAACTGTAGAGGGCAAGGGTGTTCACAGACTGACCCCTCAGGTGGCCACTGTATTAGGCTAGTGGCCTCTTCTCTTCCCTGGGAAACAAGAGACAAATGTGGTAGTTGGGGTTCCGGCCCCTGGAGCTGCTCTCCTCAGCCTTGACTGGCCCATCCACACAGGTGAGTCCTGGGGGTGTCTCCCTGTGGCATGCGTGTCTCATCTCAGAGCACAGCCTTTCATTTTCAAGGGAGGAATGGCATCCAGTCTCCAGATCTCTTCCCCTAATTCAAGAAGGCTGGGTGTGGTGGTGCATGCCTGTAATCCCAGTACTTGGGAAGCTGAGACAGGAGGATCACAGGTTCAAGGCCAGCCTCAACAATGTAATGAGACTCTCAGCAACCTAGCAAGACCTTGTTCCAAAACAAAACATAAAAAGGGCTGAGGGTGTAGCTCGGAGGTAGAACACCCCTGGGTTCAATCCCAGTACCAAAACAATATGGAAGATGGCTATACAGAGTGAACTGCAGACACTGTTTCTGGTGGCCAAGAGCCATCCCCCACATTTGATTGCCACCATTTTTCTTCTATGATCATGACCAAGAAATAAATCTCTTGCTTTGTGAAGAAAAAAAATCCACAACATTAATTTGCTTAATGCTGCCCTGTCACGGACAATACGTCTCTCCCAAGGTGCTGGCACCGGAGATGGCAGAAGACGCCTCGTCCATTTGTGTCAGGCTGTCGGGTTGCTTAAGCAATGGTCCCCAAACACCTGATGGTGTCCTAGAGCCGCCTGCTATGGCAGAGCAGCTCGCGTCTCCACCTGCCATCAGCGATCTGTATGTTTCAGCCGAAATGAGCCGCAAACACATCTGGAGGGAAGTAGATATCCAAATGAGCTCTCCGGCCGGCCTTTCACAATGAGAACAGGTAGCTGCTCTGCAAGTTTTTGTGAGACAAGTTTACTGGGGGCATTTGTTTGCTGTCTCTATTCTTTCTTTTGCCCAAATTGAAGCACTCAGGCCCAGGTAAGCCCAGGGGAGAGGAGTTTTCAACTCTTATCTTTGTGTCTGTTTTGAGATCCGACCCAGGGTACTGCACTCAATTCGTTGTCCCCTTGCTTTAGTTTTCTGTGATCTGTGACAGTTTCTCAGTATCTCGTTTGCCATGACCTTGACAGTTTTGAAGAATACTGCTTAGATGATTTGCAGAATGCCCATCAGATGGAGTCTGTCTTCCTGTGATTAGACCGGGGTTGTGGGTTTGGGGGAAGAATCCCACAGAGGTGAGATGTCCTTTCATGGCATCCTATCACAGGGTATATGATACATCATTTGTCACTTGGTTAAGATAGTGTCTGTTGTTTTCCAGGTGTTTCTACTGTAAAGTTATTATTTTTCTCCTTCCATACTCTTTGCGTTGGACACAGGTCATTAAGAGAGTCCTCTCTAAGAGAGGGGAATTAAATTCTAGAGAGGTGTTCTAGTGTGATATAGAATGTGTCCTCAAAGAGCTCATGTATTGATGTTCAGAGTTGATATAATCAAATCATGAGGGTTCTATTCTCATCAGTGGATAAATTCATTGTAATGGATTTACTGGGTGGTAACCTAGACAGGTGGGGTGTGGCTGGACAAGGTGAGCCACTGGGGGTGTGACCTTAGGGACTGTGCACGCATCCTTGAATGCCCTTGCTTGCCAGCTCTCTCTCTCTCTCTCTCTCTCTCTCTCTCTCTCTTGCTTCTGACCTCTGTAATGCAAGAGCAGAGCCCTGGTGTTCTCTCCCCTGCCTCCTGCCACCATGGCTGAGCTCTGAGCTCCACCCATGTAACCCAGTCTAATATGGACTAAAACCCTGAAACCTCCAGAACCGTGAGCAAATAAATCTCCTTCCTCTAAGTTGTGGTTGTCAGGTGTTTTGGATTACAGCGGTGAGGATGCTGACTAAAACAAGAGGGGACTATCTACATGTATTAATTGGAATGCTTCTACAAGAATTTGTTCTTTTTCCCTCCGTTTGTTCAATATTTTATTTATATCAAGATGAACTTGTGGATATTTATTTTATTTTATTCTAATCTATGTTATTTATTTATTTATTTTTTATGGTACTAGGGATTGAACCCAGGTGCATTCTACCTCTGAGCTACACCCCCAGACCTATTTTTTTATATTTTGTTTTTAAACAGGCCCTCACTAAATTGCTGAGGCTGGCCGCAAATCTGCATTCCTTCTGTCTCAGTTTCCCAAGTACTGGGATTACAGGCATGCGCCACTGTGCCCAGCTTACTTTATTTATATTCATATTATTATTTTGCAGCATAATCTAATACTAATAGCAATAAATTGTGTTACTCAAAGTGTTCCAGCTCTGACCCCTGGAAGCTTCTTTTAGTTGGCTGCTTGGTCCTTGTGACATGATCCCATCATTTGCTTTTGTTTCCCCCTTCTTTGGATTGCATTCTTGGTTTCTGTCTCATAAGATGCTCCAGACTCATTTTGCAGTTTCCTTTCTTCACCATAGAATTGCCATTTCTCCCAAGAGCCCTGGGTCCTTTTACTGGAAATAGAAATCAAAACCTGGGCAGTGGGTGAGCCTCTTATTACTGGGATATCATTGCTTTTAGGTCTACTTGGTGAACCATTAGGAAATATCTGTATGTGGGACAACCCATGTGTACATACAAATATGCATCTCTCTGTCTCTTAAAACAATCAGTTCACATTTATATCTTCAACTCTAATCCAGCACCATGAAATTTATAGCCTCCCTCTTGCTTATTATGGTTAGATATAGAATGTCCCCTGAAGAACTCATGTATTAATGTTCAGAGCTGATGTAATTAAGTCATGAAGATTATAATCTCATCAGTGGATAAATCCATTGTAATTGACTTACTGGGTGGTAACCTAGGCAGGTGGGGTGTGGCTGGAGAAGGTTGGTCCCTAGGTGTATGCTCTTAGGGACTGTGCTTTTGTCTTTGAATCTCCTTGCCTGCTCTCTCTTGCTTTTAGCCTCCTTGATGTGAGAGCAGAGCCCTTGCACTCTCTCTCTCTCTCTCTGCTTCCCACCACCATGCCCTGAGCTCTGCAGACCCACTCTGACATGGACTGAACCCCGAAATCTCCAAAAACTGAGCAAATAAATCTTCCTTCCTCTAAGTTGTATGGTCAGTTGTTTTGGATTTCAGCAGTGAGAATGTTGACTGAGACACTTTTTTGTAACTCCTTTCTATAACAGGGAAAAAACTGGCTTCTACTAATTAAAATATATTTACTTCATTCAATCCTTGAATACGTGTAGCTTCAGGATGGCTAACCCACACACCTACAAGAAATACATGTATCCACCAGAGTATAGTGTTTGTGTACAGTTCTTTTTGTCTTTAGTCTGAATATCCAGCCCACACCCCATTTTCCAAAACTTCTTAGGTCAGTTTTTCTACACTCCACCCCATTCAGTGAAGTTATACCATAACATTGATAATACACTTAGATTCACTTGTCGGTCTGGATTCCACTCTGGGGTCTCTCAACATTCAGGTGTAGTGTTTTTAAAATTAGCACACAGTGAAGTTCATGCTTTGGAGTATAGTTCTATGAATTTTGACCAATACACCTGACACTCGAGGACCGTGTAGCACTAACATGCTCCATGTGGTCCTTTGTCGACAGCTTTCCCCACCTGGGTACAACCAACCACAAGTGTGTTTTCCATCTCTGTGGTTTTACAGACACTTAAAATTTTTTCTCCACCCTATTTTAATTTTTTTTTTTTGGTAGTGGGGATTGAACCCAGAAGGATTCTACTTCTGAGCTATACCCCCAGCCCTATTTTATTTTTTATTTTGAAACAGGGTCTCGCTAAGTTGCTGAGGGTGGCTGTAAACCTGCAATCCTCCTTTTGCAGACTCCCAAGTACTGGGATTATAGGTGTACACCACCACATGTTGCTCACTCTATTTTAAAATTCAGGTGGTTGCCGGGTATGGTGGCACATGCTTATAATCCCAGTACTTGGGAGGCTGAGACAGGAGGATTGCAGGTTCGAGGCCAGCCTTGGCTACTTAGTGAGGCCCTCTGCAACTCAGCGAGACCCTGTTTCAAAATAAAGAATAAAAAATAGGGTTGGGGATGGAGCTTGGAGGTAGAATGCCCCTGGGATCAATCTCCAGTACTGCAAAAATAAATAAATGAATAAATAAATAAATAATAGAATAAAATTCATGTGGCTTCTTGTTATGTGGTCTTAGATCTATCGCAGTCCATATCCTCTCATTATTGAGTATATTAGGAGATGCCCGCCTACAGTAGGAGAACAACTCAGTGTGGGCCGTGGAGTTCAAATGTTTGGGTGCACACCAGTTTCAATGGTTACTAACACTAGGACTGTGATCAAGTTACTTGACATGTCAATGCCTTGGTTTCCTTTTTTTTCTAAAATGGGGTAGTAATAAAAATAACCGTTTCCTAAGATTGTTGTAAGAAAGAAAAGAAAGGGCTAATACTTGTAAGTTCTTAGGATGGGGCCTAGAATCTAGAAAATACTCTAAAATTGTGAGTTGCTGTCATTATTGCTACTACTAATCTCTAAGCCGGGTGTCCTCATTTAAAACAAATGAAATTCCTCTTCTTTAAGTATTTCGTCTACTAAATGACAAGTAGAAAATCTGGGAGCTATAAAATGGAAACTGTTTTGCTGATCACTACTTCTCTTTTCTTTGGAGTGGAACTCTTGATCACTACTCAGACAAAAACACACGTACCTATATTCATTTAACAAGAATTTACTCATGACTTTGTACTATCATGGGGACCGAGGATCTATTCATTAGGTACTTAGTACTATCACGGGGGTCATGCCTCTCTTTGCCCATGGTTGATGCTCAACACTTAATTGCAGAGCAATGAATGAAACCTTCTTGTGCGCTGGTAGTCTTGGAAACATGAAGATGCATGGGTTATGGTCCTTCAGCCGAGTGAGGGAGTTGGGCAGACAAGGGCTATGACCCGCATCTCCCAGAGGCAGGCCTGGCTGGCGGAAGGCAAAGGTATCACTTGAGGACAGGTTTCAAGGAAGGACTAGAAAACCACTCTGTGAGCATGACAGGAGAAAACGTTCTAGGAACAAACGAAACACATGTAAGCATCTCCAGGCTTGGGAGAACTCAGCGTGTTCTGGGGATGGTGCACGGTGTGACGTGGCAGAGTGGAATTCCTGGTAATGGGAAGCAGGAGCTGAGACCAGCGTGGAGGACCTGGCTGCATCTCGACAGTTCTTCTCTTCCATGAGGCTCTTAGACTCCTTTCTGAGGGACGTGGGAGCCAGGAAAGGCTTCTGAGTAAGGGCTGGAAGGATCACACTGGTATTCAGTGGGTCTACGAGGCTGCCACAGAGAGTGCCTGAGATGTGGGGGCACTTCAGAAGCAGGGGGGCTAACTGGAAGCTGTTGGTTGGAGATTGGCCAAGGTCAGAGCTGGAGCAGGAGGAAGGATAAAGAAAGGGAGCGGGCAGTTGACAGTTTGATAGTAAATTTAATAAGATCTTTTAAATATACTTTTATTGGTGCATTGTAATTATACATGGTAACGAGGTTCAGAATGAGAGGAGCACACATGCACATGGTATTTGGTGTGTTCCCCTCTGAATCTCATCCAGCTCCTTCCCCTTCCTCGTACATGTTATTGAGATTGGTACTGATAATTTTGTATCTGTCCACAGCATTATTTGAACTGTTTACTTCATCGAGTCTCCTTCTGCACCTCCCTTCCCCAAACCCCCGCCATCGCTCCACTGGAATCTCTTCTCCTTTATCTGAAGTTCCTTTTATTTCTCAATTTCTCTCTGGCTTCCACATGAGAAAACATACAAAGCTTCACTTTCTGAGACTGGCTAAACTAACTTAGCATAATAGTCTCGAGTTCCATGCATTTCCCTGCAAATGGCATAATTTTGTTCTTCTTTATGGCTGAGCAAAATTCCATTGTCAGGGGAATGCAAATCACAACTACACTGAGATTTCATCTAACCCCACTTAGAATGGCGATCATCAAGAATATAAACAATAATAAATGCTGGCGAGGGTGTGGGGAAATGAGAACGCTTCTACACTGTTGGTGGGACTCCAAACTAGTGCAGCCGCCATGGGGATCAGTGTGGAGGTTCCTCAGAAGACTGGGAATGGATCCCCCATATGACCCAGCTATATATACCACTCTTGGAGATATTACCAAAGGAACTGAAGTCAGAATATTATAGTGGTACATACATACCCATGTTTATAGCAGCACAATTCACAGTAGCCAAATTATGGAACCAGCCTAGGTGTCCATCAACAGATGAATGGATTATGAAACTCTGGTAGATTTAACAAGATTTTGAGATGGATTGTATACAGACGACTGAGGACAGAAGGGAGCAGAGATGGTGGCAGGCAGTTTGTCTACTTGGGTAAACTACTGGGTGGTGTATCATTTCCGGACATAAGCTCTAGACCTGGAAGCCCCCCAGTTTTGGGATGGAGGCAGGAATGAAAACAACAGGTCAAGCCCACACAGATGTGCCCGGTGCATACACCCGTGCCCACGTGTACACACACTATTGCTGACATTAAAACAGGAAACACAGAACCCGAAGTGGCAAAGGGGGTTGTATGGGTCTTGAAATGGACATAAGAGAGGACACGTCTTCCCAAGAAGGTTCGGATTGAAGTTGGGGCCGGGAAAGTGACTGTGTGAATCGTCGCTGGGTGGTGGAATGACCTCGCCCGCTTTGCCTCCGGTCACTTCTGATTTCCTCCAATGGTGACCTCCATAGATACAATGGCGCCCTTTGTGGATATGATGCCTCTGCCCACCGCCCACGAGAGAGGCCCTCTGAGTCCCTGTCACCCTCGAATGGCATGGTGACATTTTCATGGTAGCAGCTGGTCCAGACTCCAGGTGCAGCCAGAGACCTTGGAGCCGAAGGAAATTGTCTCCCCCCCATGAGAATGGGGGGCCCCATGACCTTCCCCTTGTCAACAGTCCTCCAGTCATCTCTGCAGCATGTAGGGACACTCTTTCCTAATGTCACTGCCCGTTTTCCTGGAATAATGTGCCCTGTGATGGAATGTGGAAAGGAATGTTCAATTCAGAGGAAAGGCCGTGTGTTCTGGAAGGGCGACTCAGGGCACAGAGGCTAAGAGGATGTGGTTCATCCTGACACCTCGACAGGGACAGGGAGGCCTAGGCCTTCCGCCAGGCCGCAGCCCTTTGGCTTGTCACTGTGCACGTGCACCGGGGCGGGCGGGAGCCCGTCTGCACTCAGAGCTGCCGCGAATACAATAGGACGGCTTTATGTCAAGCGAGGAGGCACGTTTATTATACAGTCTCTTGCTCCAAGCTGCAGACGAGAGGAATCCTCTAATCTCACTCAGTTTTAATCCCGGATTAAGGCAGATCTGTTAATAAAACACTAGTAAAATCAAGAATAGTTTGCAATTATCTTCAACTTCTATTACTTACATTAAATGGTTTTAAATATACCCACAGACAGAAGTAAAGTGCGTTTTAAATTCCCTGCACTCTTAAAGAGAGCGATGAGGAAAATGAAGAGTTCTGACTATAAAGCGACTGCTAGAAAACTCAAGGAAGAGAAGGAAAGAGAACAGGAGAAAATAGCTCTGCTAGGGCAGTATTTTCAATGTTTCTGCAAATGGACTCATTTAAATTAGAAAGATGATCCCAAACTGTAGTGTGTATCCAGCTCAGACACAGGCATGCTGTCCCAGACACGGGAGAGCTGCCCTACCTGTGCACACAGCATTTCCTGGAAGGCAGGGAGAGACAGCCGTCCTCACACCTGGGCTTGCACGCAGCACTCAGCCAGAAAGAGCCTCACAGACGTGGCGAATCTGAAAATCAAAAGGGGCCAGCCAGGGCCTCGCATGGCTCTCTTTCTTCCCATTTCTAGAAGCGGGGCTGCTGTTGGTGGAGATGGTGCAGCCTGCTCCTCTGGGAGTGAGCGCTGGTAGCACCTCTGCGCTTTCTGTGTAAACTTGTCCATCTTCGTTTCTGCCCGGCTGTAGATTGAGTTGCGCCCAGCTCCTCCCTGCAGGGAGCACCCGGAGCGTCTCTTCTCTGGGGACTGATGGGGGAGGTGGAGAAGGTGCCAGAAATACCACTCATAGCTGTCCACAGGCAGGACCTGCTCACCTATATGCTGTTTGTCAGCGCACTCAGCAAATGCAATACCACACGGGGACAGGGGACAGTCTACTTCACATAACCACCTGACTTTCTGGCTCCCAGAACATTTGGGAGTACTGGGAACTAACTGGGTTCCTAGCAGGTGACGGTCTGCAGGACAGCAGAGGCAGCTGTCCCTTTAGGTTGGAGGCTGTGCACCCACTGTGCCCTGCCCACCGCGCCATTCCCCGGCTCCTGCCAAGCATTGAGGCCTTTGATTTCTCTGCCCCGTTGCTCACCTTATACAAAGAAGAAAGGGACCCTTTCCTGATCCCACACCTCTCTGTCTGTCTCTGCCTCTCTCTCTCTTGGGAAACAGCAGACCATGAGGGCTGTGTGCCTGGTCAGCATGCTTCATTCATTCATGGTTCTCGCCGGCCCTGTAGGCATCTGTGTTTGGAAGCCTGGAGCTTTTTGTAATTAGCAACACCCCACAGTGCATCCAGGGTGGCGTGTCTTTCTCTGTCCCGAATCCTGAGTTTCAGTTAGGCGCCTTCGCTTCCTCCCCTGCCGTCTCCATCATCGGCTTTAGCAGTTGACTCTCTCTTCAGAGTCATCGCACAAGGAGTAAAGTGGACGGTCAGTTGTGGAGGGTCGCCATGCTGTGACCTCGGAGGAGAGGCTGACTGGGGTGTGTAGGGGGCAGGGCTCACCCACAGGACTGGTGACAGGCCACCATCGGCCACCGCCTTGGTACAGAAGAGCATGTACTGTTACAGAGCTGGCAACTCAGACGTGTCTGCATGCCATGGAATTTTAGGGATACCACCTTATCCAAATCATGAATGTCAAGTCCGTAAACCTCCTTTGATATAATTGCAGAAGATAATTTCCTAAAACTCAGAGCTTCAGGAGGCTCAGAACACTCTAAAATTCTATGCAAAATAAAATTTCACATGAACAAGAGGATGTGATGTGATTTTCTCCTCTGTTCCTTCCCTCCTCTTCTCTTCTCTTCTCTTCTCTTCTCTTCTCTTCTCTTCTCTTCTCTTCTCTTCTTTCCCTTCCCCTTTCCCCTTTTCCCTTTCCCCTTTTCCCTCCCCTCCCCTCCCCTCCCCTCCTCTTCTCTCTCTCTCTCTCTCTCTCTCTCAGAACCCAGGGTCATTCTATCTCCAAGCTATCTCCCCAGCCCTTCTAAAATGTTTAAAAGTTTTGAAACATGGTCTCTCTAAGTTGCTGCAAGTCTTACTAAATTGCTAAGGCTGGCCTCAAACCTATGATCCTCTTGTGTCAACCTCCCAATCCCAAGGACTAGGCTTATGGGTGTGTGTTACCATACTGGCTTGTTTTGTTTTTGTTTGTTTTTTGCTGAAGAGACAGGTGATAAATTTCGTTAGACTCTTACAATAGCCCATGTGCCAAAAAGGTTGATGACTGTTACTGTACTATATGTATTTTTACTCCATATTGTTCCAAAAACCAAAGTTATTTGCAAACATTTCTACTGTAGTGTAAGCTATAATACATAGGACCAAGTGTTAAAAACTAATGCTGGTTCATCTGGTCTGACTGGTGGGGTTAGGACCCCTTCCTCTGACCTTGTCTTATATCTCTCTGGACCATTCATTATTTATGGTCATGGGGTTGCTCCTGCATCCAGGCTGTAGCCCCCAGCAAGGTTGTAAGGAGAAATGACTTTGGGAAGGTCCCAAGTCCCTGGGGCATATTGAAGTGAGAACTAGTTGTTGATGCCTTCTCAGAAGCAAATCTGGGGAATGGAGTGTGTGCGTAGGGATGGATATATGGATGTGTGTGTGTTGTAAATAGGTGTGTGATGATGTATGAAAAAATGTATATGTGTGTGTTTGAAAATATGAGTGAGTATCTATGGTAATGTGCTCACATCTACATATGTGTGTAAGCTCCATTCTGTGCTGGTTTTTAAGTTTGAGTGTATACAGGGATATCACAGTATAGAAATATACAGAATATGGAGAATGGAGGAGGGCAAGGTCTAGGGGAAACACAATAGGTAAAGAGAGGAGGGAAGTATTCTCAGGGTGTAACTTAAAATAGTGATGATGGCTGGGCATGGTGGCGCACGCTTGTAATCCCAGTACTTAGGAGGCTGAGACCAGAGGATCTGGGTTCGCAGCCAGCCTCAGCTACTTAATGAGGCCCTCTGCAACTTAGTGAGACCTTGTTTCAAAATAAAGAATAAGCCGGGCGTGGTGGCGCACGCTTGTAATCCCAGTACTTTGGGAGGCTGAGACCGGAGGATCCGGGTTCGCGGCCAGCCTCAGCTCTCGCTCTGTCTCTGTCTCTGTCTCTCTCTGTGTGTGTCTCTCTCTCTCCTTAGTGAGGCCCTCCGCAACCTCGTGAGACCCGGTTTCAAAATAAAGCATAAAAAATAGG
>PVJS01057536.1:0-12023 GCA_004027185.1 Glis glis | reverse complement strand
TTTTTTTTACTTCCATTCTTAAAGACTGGACTCCAAAATACCAAATCTCTTTGCAACTCTTCCTCTTCTCCAAGACCTTCTCTCATGTTGTCTCTGTCTATAATACTCCCATTCCACTACCCTCTCGGCCTTGATTTTGTAACTAACAATTCCTCGGGTCCCATGTTAGACATTTCCTCTTAGAGAGCTTACTCCTTGATGGCTTTGAATGGTTTCCCTGGGCAGTAACTTATTCCTATTAGTAATCTTTACTTCCCTTTCAGAATTGGTCACATTCATTGTCATTGTTATTAACTGACTTTCTCTTATGCTATGCAGTATCATCTGGAGGCAGCAATCCTGTCTTTCTTATTTACTTTTAAATTTTCAGCCACTAGCCACAGTCTCTGGGATATATTAGGCACTTAATAAACATATGATTATAGATAGTTTCCTTTAGCTCATTAAAAAAGTTAGTTGTAGCTGGGCATGGTGGCATACACCTGTAATCTCAGTACTTGGGAGGCTGAGACAGGAGGATTGCAAGTTGGAAGCAAGCCTCAGCAACTCAGCAAGACCGTTTCCAAATAAGAAATAAAATAGGGCTGGGGCTGTAGCTCAGAGGTAGAATGCCTCTGGGTTCATTGTCTAGCACCAAAAAAGATAGTTATTACAACATTTTGTATTTTGTAGGATATCTTTTACTCAATCACCTCTGTTTCTCCAGTGCCTACCACAATATTTAGTATGTAGAAGACACTTTATGTTAGTTGACTTAAGAAATGAAGGAAGATCTTATAATATTGATTGGTAATGATAACAAACACACTATACATTACCAATACTAGATGAAAATACCTAATGAGGATCACTATTATGGTTACATTAGTGCTCAGGGTATATGAGTCATTTTTAGTTTATTAATGTTATCCCTTTCATAATTACATGCAAAGTATAATAGTGTATGAAACAAGTGTTATTTATAACTGAACTCGGAATGAAGGAATGCTTGTTAAATAATATCTGTGAATATCTCCCTAGTTATCAGGGGGCAATAAATAATTCACATACTCAAACTTGAAAAAAAAAATGACAAATCCCCATAAAAGCAATGAAAGTCATTACCATTCCAAGATTCAGTGGTGTATTTTAAGATAAGGGTTGAAGAGGCATCCTCAGGGAATTAGCTTAGCAGGGAAGCCAAAGAATTTCCCCTATAAACTTTTCGCTCCACAGAACTAAATGTTAAATAGCTTCATGGTTAGAAAATGTATTCTCCCTTCCACTAGCTAAACATTTCTCTGTAGCTTGGATCCTCATTTCCTAAATCTGTTATGACACGCTCCTTCAGCGTGCAGCTCAGAGATGCCTCCGCCTCTGCGGCTTGCCTTTGTCACTGTGAGGGATGTCTGATCACTTCTTACCGTATCTTTCATGTCTTTGTTTCCCATGTTGGAAAACATATGGTCTGTTTCATCCAAAGAGAGTTCTTGTCAGGCAGTTGAGAGACCAGGATATCCTGTTTTCAATCGGGGTTATCTAGTTGGGAATGACAGTTTTGAAAATATCTATTATTTAGTAGCTTGTCGTGGAGATATTCATGAGATTCTATGAGAGAAAAAGAATATGGCTATTCAGCTTTGTTTTCTGTTCTCCACTATGCTGTAATCATCCCGTTCTTCCCCCCTCAAAAGAAAACATATGGCTCTGGGAAAGTTCTAGATCAGTACAGAACAAAAACATTTCAACATGATTGATAAAGTCCTACAACTTGGAAATTGGGTGACTGGAAGGAATGGGGGTCCGTGCTCCTAAACCAGCTATTTAACAAAGTGAGCAGATATTGGAAGTATATATTTTACCATTCTTTTCAGATATCCAGGCAGCCTGGCTGTCAGATAAAATATAGTTCTTTCATTAACATTAGACTGAAATCTGGAGATGGTCCAAGCTTAATGTGGATCTTCATGAAAACCTGATTCACATTTGTTGAATTTTCCATGCATTTCTGAAAAGCTGCCAGATCTGGTATCAATACAAGTATTGTATATTAAAAATCAAAACCCCCAAAACTATCTTCCATTGAGATTGGACCACCCCCAATATGCTGACATTTTTGTCCAATTGTGTCAGATGCTCTGAGAAAAAAAAAATGGTGTCCTTTGGTATGTTGAAATTGCACTATTAGTTTTCTTTATGAAAACAAGTGAACATATGTAGGTTTTAATAGGAGATATAAAAATGGGTTCCCCTTATCTAAGTATGCTTAGAGGAAACTGCATAGTACACAGAAATAACGAAGATATTTTATGAAGAAGAGTGTCAATATTCTGGCAAAAGTGTTTCATATTGTGGTGTTTTAAAGAAAATTCTTTTTTTTTTTTCTTGTGGTACCGGGGATTGAACCCAGGGGCGTTCTACCTCTGCGCTACACCCCCGGCCCTATTTTTTATCCTTTATTTTGAAACCGGATCTCACGAAGTTGCAGAGGCCTCACTAAGTAGCTGAGGCTGGCCACGAACCCGGATCCTCCGGTCTCCGCCTCCCAAGTACTGGGATTACAAGCATGCGCCACCACGCCTGGCTCTCATTTGTTTTTAAATTTGTCAAATAAAAATTTAATTTTAAATTCTTAAAACCTGCAGAGTTGTGTATTACCATGATTAGATTATTCTTGCATATCTTCAGAGTCCTGCTGCCCTCCCAAAGCACATGGGCCTGTATCCAGTAGTCTGTGGGTTACCTTGAATTTGGTAAGTTAATATTTTCAGAGTTTAATTTCCTTTTAATATAATAATGCAGCACAAATTGCTAATATTTAATATAATGCAGCACAAATTACTAATAAGAGATAATTACTCTTTTAAGCATTGCTTCTTTGTTTGCCTTTTTGTTCTTTTTGTCAATTCATTTCTTTATTATTTTAGTATATGCCTTTCAAATAGTACCTTTTCTTTTTTCATAGTGTAGTCAAAATGTCCATTTATGTACATGAAAGATTTTAATCCTACTAATATATGTAAGTGTGAAGAATATAATCATTGTTCAAATCTCCATACGAACTCTCCACTTCGAATATATACATATATTTATATATGTGTGTATACATATATTTATATGTCATTGTGTTTTATGCTAATGTGAGTTGAGATGTGATAAGCCTTTTATTTTCTTGCTCTAATTTTAACAGCAACACCTGTTCCTATATTCACAAATCTCTGGCATCTCATTTAAAATACATGTGTTACAGATTGAAATTCAGTATAGAACAGGGAAGGAGAAATAGGTGATGGGGATTGGAGAGATATCTTATAACTTATTAATATACTTATATCAGTAGCTCAGCTTTTTCTTCAAGGCAAAACCACCACTGATGAGCATATATTTTTCTTCTAATATAAATTTGATTCTGAACAATGCATACACAATTTGGTATATGTTATTGGCTAATAGCATGAGTAGAAATATTCTAGGTAATTTAAAGCCATACTAAAGATTTCTATCTCCAAATATGTAATTAACTTGCCATGTAGAAACCTTTTGTCCACAAATTGAATGGGTAGGACTGCAATAGGTTTAATTTAAATTTTTCATGTCCTCTAAAATTATTTATTAAACTTAAGAGCATTGCATAGGCATATATATATGTGTCATATTTAATAATTCCTTGTCAATTGGAAGGTACTGAGTTTTTAATTTTCCTTTTTATTTGCAAATTACCCCACAAGAAATTTATTGAGGAAAATGTTATCTCACACTAACATTGTAGTCTCAAACTGACATACTTTTTACTCTCTAGGGAGTAAAATGAATGTTTCATGGATTCTTTAATATAAAGTATCTGAGAATAATATCTGCTTTGTAGTATTTATTTTAATTGAGAAGGAAAAAAGATGAGATGCTTATCTACCTCTGTGGCATAGGTATGCCTCAATGAAAACCTGTAGTATAATCTGCAAGGAGGAATTTTGCAAGTGGAAGTACTTCACTTTCCATACCGGCATACTTTTTGACTCGAAGGGAGAAATTCATGCCTTTAAATCTATGTACATATATGAAATTATCAATAGCAATCTTAATGACATGTGCAAGGAAGGGGAGGGAGTGTAGTGGGATCTAGAGGGCAACACACCAAGCGCCGTGTGCATGTATATCCCTATCACACTGTACTTCATTACGATGTATAATTACAATGTACCAAAAAAGTATAAGAGAATAAATTTCATTTCAGAAATATGTTCAGGGTCCCAAAGGGCTACCCTTGCTGATAAGTTGAAATCCACACCATAATTGTAATAAAAACCAATGACACATTTATTTCACTTGAGGCATATATGGTTGGTATATATTCTGAACATCTTTCTTTGTATAATATTTTGGAGTATTACAACACAGTCTAGAAATGCAATCCATTTCAATATAAGCATCCTAATAAGCCTGACCTCAGAGTGATCCTGAAATTTACAAGCTAAATAAAATAATTATATTCTAATCTTGGGAACAGAACCAAAACTATATGGATGATACAGAGGAAAGAAGATTGCTCATTCTTAGAAAATACGAGGTGCACAAAAATCATGTTTCAGTGTGCTTACAAGTATTACTCTTTGACTTTGGACTTAGTGTCTTCCGTTGAACTTCTCTCCTTCCTTCCTTCCTTTCTTCCTTCCATACATGGGATGAACTCAGGGTATTGTTCTTGCTAAGTGTGTATTCTATCACTGAGCTATACACCCAGCCCCCACTGTTGACTTTTGTTGTAGCACAGAGATCATCTCAATATAGTTGCTTTTCTGCTCAGTCTGACTTCATGTTATGCAATTCAGGCTAACATTGCTTAGTAATCAGCACCTGGCAGGTGTTTTGTCTTCCTGACACCAAACATATGTCTTTCCAGCACCACTTATACAACACTTTAGCATCCACCAGTTGTTCAACAGTTCAGTTCAATTCTGACATTAATTGCCCAGAGACCCCCACAGTTCAAGGGCTCAGTTCCACAAGACTGTGCCTCAACTTCAGAGGTCAGTTATAAGTCTTCAGCTCCCCATGCTTCCAAACAACTGGCTACAGCTCCAGGTTCCCCTAACACCCTCTTCAAGTTTACTTACTGCAACAGCACACAGAACTCATGGCCACACTTTACTTAGGTTTATCAGTTTATTATAAAAGATACAAATGAATGACCAGATGAAGAAGTACATGGGGTCAGGTCCATAAATGTCTGCATTCAGGGACTCTGTCCCTGGGAAGTTGGGGCGCACTCCTCTCCCAGAGTGGATGTGTTCGCCAACCCAGAAGCTTTGCAAACCCTGTCCTGTAGGGGTTTTCATGGAGGTTCTGTTACAGAGGTATGATTAGTGAAATCATTGACCATTGGTGCTGAACTCAATCTCTAGTCCCTCTATCCTCCCAATAAGTTGCAGAGTGGGGCTGGAAGTCCTAGCCTTCCTCCAAGAGTGCCTCATTACAAAAGAAGATGCTCCTGTCGTCCTCGTCACTGAGGGCATCGCTGTCCTTCCCCATCCTTCTTCCTTGGGCTCCTTCCATTTTTCTTAAAGACTTTAGGCATCCTCCAAATGTAGAAGATGTTCCAACTGGCTTTGCAAAAAAAAAAAAATGCAAATATTATAGTTTGCTCAATCTGATGGGTAATGCAATTACTTGGAATAAAAATAGTAAGATACATTGGAAGGATTTTTAAAAATGAGGGATACTTTTGAAAGAATATATCCTGTTCCATTTGAAACTTTAATGTAGCATGTCACTCTCTGGAGACATTTTGAGAAGAAACTATCCAGATTTCAGACTTTAACAAATATTAACTAATGACATTACAGTACAAATATACTGTTATATTTCCCAACACCTTCATTTTCTGGAATAATGGAATCCCAGGAATTAGTATTGCCCTACCTGTTAGGGGATATTTATCTCAAACAATAGATTTAAATAGTCTGCTCTTCTTAACAATGTCTTTATTGTGGTTTATTTAACTATCTTCACTTGTTCTAATTTCATATCCACTAAAGGAGTTTTTTTATTTGGTCAGAGGGTAAATTAATAAAAAGGCCATTTCAAATTATGTTCCAGTATTTGATGTTCAATTAAGGTAATTATTACGAATTAAATAGAGTTCTTGAATCTATACTATGGTGAGTGAAATACAATTCACCAAGAAATTGCCACATGTCTAATTTTTGGCAACTTGGTACCAGCACCTTTTGATGTCACTTTGCACCTCTCTCTCAAATAATAATTGACTGTATTTCAAATTATTACAATAAATGTACTGAAGCTAAATGATAGTCTCCTCCAGGAGATATCTCTTTAAGTATTTAAGTAGAGGAAAAGGATAGTGTGTGGTCAATATCCTTAATAATACTCAGCATATTTAAATCAACAGGAGTTATAAAAACAAACATGTGGTGGGATAGGGGGTGTTGCTCAGTGGTAGAGTGCTTGCCTAGCATGCGCAAGACCATGTGTTAGAGCCACAGTACACACACACACACACACACACACACACACACATACGTGTGGCACACAAAATGGAGAAGCATGTGATGAAATTAAAATTTTGTATGAATGGATGAGGAGGGAAAAGGTTCTCAGATGTGTGCATGTGTGTGTGCGTGTGTGTGCATGTGAATGTGTGTACATGTGTATCAAGGACACACACAGTAATTTTAAAAGAGGGTTTTTTTTATCAAGGGAGGATGACGGTGGGTAGAAGCTACAAAAAGCTGCCAAACCTGAGAAGTCCAGAGAGCAGACCCAGCTCAAACATAGGAAAGGGAGGATTTCCGCTTTATGGATCCCTCATCCCAGCAGAGTCTAGGAAGGAGAGCTCCAAGTCAGAAATGATTGACTTCTATTTAAAATGTTCTCTAACACAAAGAAAGAAACTAAACTTCCTACCCTTTTATCTGAAGTCCATAATGCTGATATCAATAAATAAATAATAAGTAAATAAATACAAAAGAAAACTAAAGACTAATCTCACTTAGAAATATTGATAAAAGTCCTAAATAAAATATTAGCAAATAGAATCCTGCAGTACATTAAAAGAATAATTCACTATGGCCAAGTGGGATTCAGTCCAGAAATCAAAAACTGATTCAATATTTTAAAATGCATTAATAATATCCAGCATATTAATAAGCCAAAAGAGAAAAAACAAATGATGTCTCCAACATATGCTGATATGACATTTGAAATATTTCACTACCCATTCTTGATTCAAGAAGAAACATGCTTAGAGAAATAGGAAGATATAGAAGTTTCATTTATATGAGAAAATATTTATGCCAATTAAAAGTATCATGGTGAAGAGTGGAACCCTGCAAGTATTACAATTAAAAACAGAAATATAACAGGATGCCCACAACTCTTGAGAGCTTTAAGGCTAAGGAAAAAATGTGGGACGTGTTTTTACAAAGGGAAAACATCATTATTTCCTCCATTTACTCCACGAACGTTGACTAAGGACCTGATACGTGCCAGCCATCGCATAAGGTTCTTCTGATGTGTGCTGCCATGCAAAGACCAACCAGCTACACAGGTAGAGTTTATGCCCCGGGGGGTGTATTAATTTGCAGATTGTGTTGACTGCATACCTGGAGGGGAAACACAGCAGAGGATCAGTTGCATCTTTTAAGCTTAGTTGGGTGCTAATTAACAGCTGCCATACAATTGTTAATCATCAGCAAAGATGATTAAATAAAAATATTCATCAAAAATAACACACCCACCTAGGAATATACAAAAATTAATAAATACATAATATCTCTTTTAAGGCCGGGCGTGGTGGCACACACTTGTAATCCCAGTACTTTGGGAGGCGGAGACCAGAGGATCCGGGTTCGCGGCCAGCCTCAGCTCTCTCTCTCTCTCTCTCTCTCTCTCTCTCCTTAGTGAGGCCCTCCGCAACTTTGTGAGACACGGTTTCAAAATAAAGTATAAAAAAATAGGGCCAGGGGCGTAGCGCAGAGGTAGAACTTCCCTGCATTCAATCCCCGGTACTGCAAAAAACAAAAAAAAGAGAGACAACTGTTATTGTATAGGAAAATTCAATACTGTTCGAGTGTGGTGGCGCACACCTGTAATTCCAATTGTAAGTCGAGTTGAATTCTTTCAAGATTGAGATTTCCAAGAATTTTTATTCTTGGAAGAATGAGTGAGCAGGATGGCAAGTTTGAGACTAGCCTTGGAAATTCAGTGAGACCTTGCTTCAAAATAAGAAAAAAATAGGACTGGGGTGTAACTCATAGGCAGAATGCTCCATGGGTTCAAGCCCTAGTACCACACACACACACACACACACACACACACACGCACACACACACACACACACACGACATTATATAAATTCTTAATCTCTACAGTAAATGAAATCCCAATGTCAATCACAACATAACTTTTTTAGAACCTCATAAATGTTGTTTAGATCTATAAATATCTGAGATATGTTTGAAAAATGCTGGAAAGAAAGAATAATGAGAAAATGTTCATATCTGATTTTAAATAATTCTTATGAAGCTACAGTAAAATTATGTGGTACTAATAAAAGAACAGAAAAAGAATATTTATTCTTTTTCTAATGGTACAGAATGATCAATAAGTAGATTAAAACACATTGGAATTTACTGTATGGTAATGACAGCATTTCAAATCATTGAGGAAATGCTGATTATTCAGTCATTATTGGTTTGGACAGTGACATAGTCATTTTAAAATAAGAGCTAAGTATCTACCTGAAACTTAACACCAGAGCAAGTGTGCTGGTACACACCTGTAATCGCAGTACTTGGGAGGCTGAGACAGGAGGATCTCAGGTTTGCAGCCAGCCTCCGCAACTTAGTGAGATCCTGTTTCAAAATAAAAGATAAAATAAGTCTGGGGATGTAGCTCAGAGAAAGAATGCCCTTTGGTTCAATCCCCCTTACCACAAATAAAAAAGAAAAACAAAACTTTAACACCAGAATAAATTCCAGATGAATTAAAGTTTTACCTATTTAAAAAAAACTGAAACCACAGAAATATTGGAATGAGATGCAACTTATATTATGAAAATCTTGACTTAGGGAAGAATTTCCCAAGCGTGATACAAAATCTAGAAGTCATAAAGAGAGAAACTGATATATTTTTACTACATACCAATTTCTTTAATTGTGATAAGAACATATCATTTTTATGTGGTAAGTAAAATCTAGTAAGTTTCCAAGTCTACTATACATTGTTATTACCTACAGTTACTATGTTGTTCAACAGATCTCTGTTCCTTCTGTTTAACTGGAATTTTGTATCCTTTGACCAACCTCTCCCCAATCCTCCTACCCACCCCTGGCAACCATTATATTCTTTTCTTTGAAGAATTCAACTTTTTTTAGATTTCACACAGAAGTGAGTGAGTTACATAGTATTTGTCTTTCTCTGCCTGGCTTAATCACTTAACATAATGTCTTCCACATTGTTCCAAATGATAGAATTTCCTTCTTTTTAAAGGCTGAATATTATTCCATTTTGTATACATATCACATTCTCTTTATCCATTCATCTGTTGATGACTTCCTAGGTTACTACTACATATCAATTTAAAATTTAACATGAACAAAGAAACTCCCAAAGTACTGATAACACAATATATTCACAACATATAACACATAAAAATAAGCTCGTATCTTTGAATAAAAGATCTTACATATCAATATGATAAAGAAAAGGTAGGAAACTTTCAATTAATTTATAATAATAATAATAATAATAATAGTTATTATTATTATTTTCAGTGCTGGAGATTGAACCCAGAGCCTTGCAAATGAGAGGCATGTTCTTTGCCACTGATCTATATATACAGACCAAGGAAACATTTTTTAAATGGGTAAAGATATGAACAGGCAACTCACAGAACAGAAAACACAAAAACCCAGTATCAAATAAAACATGTTCAATTTCACTAAACAAATCAAAGTTAAACAACCAATAAATGAAAATCTTTAATATATCCTATTGGCCAAAGACAAAATATTACCCAGTTTGGGTGAGAGAATTGGGCATTCTTAGATTGTGCTACTGCAATTGTACATGAGCTCAGTACACATTTCTGAGGACTACATTGTCTACATATGTTAATATTTTAATCACTAATACTCATTCAACTCTAAATTTCATTTTTAGGATATGTGGTACAAAGCAGTGTATAATATACATGCTTGTCTGTTACAGGCACAGTATTTATGTTCTTTTACATGCAGATATTCAGAAAACCTTAAATTTTTACCTTTAGGGATTAAATAAATTCTGCTACAATTCATACCCTAAAATATTATGTGGTGGTTAAAAATGGTATAGATCTGTATATTCCATTTTAGAAAGTGTCCATGGTAATTTGCTAAGTGAAAGGACAGCAGGACATTCTCCAGTGTACAATGAAGTACTGTAATTTGGTTGGGTATGGGATATATATTTATAAATTCACAAAGGCACTTGTACAATGATATCCATCAGATTGTTAGCATTTTCCGTCCTACAGAACTTCATTCAGAGGAAGAGGGCAAAGTAGGGAGAAGGCAGCATTATATGATCTACTTCATATCCTTCTGTAATGTCCCAATTTTTAAGATTACTTTTACTTTTTTATTACTAATTAAATTTATTTTTTATATTTTTATTGGTGCATTATCATCTCACGTCATAATGAAGTTCATGGTGGTAGTGACATACATGCATACAGCACTTAGTGAGCTTACCTCCAGCTTCCTCCCAATACTCCTCTCCCCATACAGGGTATTGAGATTGACATTGGTATTCTCACATATGTACATAATTTCAATAAAAGTGATTCCTTCATTGATCCTCCCTCTCTTTCCCCCCTTCCCCTAGACCACCTCTCTGGCTCCACTGAAGTTTCTCCTCCATTATCTGAAGTTCCTCTGGTATCCCGATTACTCCCTAGCTTCTGCATGTGAGAGAAAACATATGAACCTTCGCTTTCTGTGACTGGCTAATCTCACTTAGCATAATGTTCTCCAGGTCCATCCATTTCCCTGCAAATGACATTATTTTGTTCTTCTTGATTGCTGAGTAGAATTCCATTGTGTGTAACTGATATCTACAGTCATAAAATCATACATACTAATGGGGTACCATGTGATGTTATGATACATGTATACATTGTGTAATGTTTAAATCAAGTTAAGCATCTCTAAGCATCAAGGAATGAAATCCAATAAATTTTTGCATTATTTTATAATAATAAATATCTATAAACACTTAAACGTTTTTTTTCAAAAAAAATCTGAAAATAGAACTCTGTGTTTTCCATGTTTTCTAATTTTCTTTAAGGAAAAGGTTTTTACATTTATACTGGCATGCTGAATTTCTAGCAAAAGTTAACTTTATGAACAAGTTAATAATCTGCATTTTGAATTATTTATGTGTACTTTGAAGCTTTAAGCAGAGAGGGCAGCTCCATATTTTCCTCCACTTCAGAACATAATCCTCCCTCTGACACCATGGTGTTCTCCATATTAATGAGGTCCATAGAGCGGAAAGAATGTTAGATTTCAGGTGCAGGGTGGGCAGCACCCTCTTATCTGTTACCTTCCACATGCTCACCAGAAAGGCAAAAGAAATGGATTCAGTTGGCAAATGTCGAGTCATTCTGGGGCTCAATAGTGACAGAACAGAGGAAAGCAATTTTTTTACAGGCACATGTAAGAAGGATTCCTGATGGAAGATTTCTCCCCTGCTGCGTCCTGGTTGAAGGATCCTCTTCACCTCCATCCACCTCCATGTCCCAGCCCTAAAGAGTCTGGTTTGGTCTTTGGAACTAGAGAGATCTGAGATTTGGTTCTATGTCCTTAAGAAATCAGTCTTTAATCTTGGTTTCTACTCAGCCTAGGAGTCCACTTGGATTTTATTTATTTATTTATTTTGCGGTACCGGGGATTGAACCCAGGGGCGTTCTACCTCTGCACTACGCCCCCGGCCCTATTTTTTATACTTTATTTTGAAACCGGGTCTCACGAAGTTGTGGAGGG
>PVJS01057535.1:0-12024 GCA_004027185.1 Glis glis | reverse complement strand
CCAGCAAAGATATCTATCAAATTTGATGGAGAAATAAAAACCTTCCATGACAAACAGAAGCTGAAAGACTTTATGTCTTCCAATCCAGCACTAGAGAAAATGCTCAAAGAGATTAATTACAAAGAAGAAATAATAAGGAAATGCAAGAATCAGAGCAACAGTGATTTCCATCAAACAAACAACTAGGTAAAGAACAACACTACCTCAAACAGAAATTAAATCTCAAAATGTTAGGAATGAAAACCCATCTTTCAATAATCACACTGAATATAAATGGCCTCAACTCCCTAATCAAAAGACATAAGATGGCAAAATGGATTAAAAAATCACAATCCATCTACATGCTGCCTGCAAGAAACACACACCTTACAAGTAAAGTTATGCACAAACTAAAGGTGAAGGGGTGGAGCAAGGTAATCCACGCTAATGGAACTCGAAAACAAGCAGGAGCAGAAATTATGATATCAGACAAATTAGACTTCAAACCTAAACTTATCAGAACAGACAAAGAAGGTAATTTCTTACTGGTAAAAGGAACAATCCAACAAGAGGATGTAACAATAGCCAACATTTATGTCCCAAACACAGGTGCAAGCACGTTCATAAAAGAAACTCTTCACGACATTAAATCACACATAGATCCCAATACAATGATATTGGGAGACTTTAACACACCTCTCAAACCACTAGATCGATCTTCAAGACAAAAGGTCAGTAAAAATGCGTCAGACCTAATGAACACCATAAACCAAATGGAGTTAGTAGACACATACATTATATTCCACCCAACTACAGCTGAATTTACATTTTTTTTCAGCTGCTCATGGAACTTTCTCTAAAATAGACCATATCCTAGGCCACAAAGTAAGTACTAGCAAGTTCAAAAAATGTGACATAATCCCCTGTGTCTTTTCAGACCATAATGGAATGAAACTAGAAATCAACTGTAAGAAGACCCAGAGAAACCTCATAAACTCATGGAGACTGAATACCACACTGCTGAATGAGGAATGGGTAAAAGAAGAAATAAGGGGAGAAATTAAGAAATTCCTAGAAAAAAACAAAAACAGAGAAACAACATATCAAAATCTCTGGGACATCCTGAAGGCAGTATTAAGAGGAAAATTCATAGCACTGAGTGCCCTCATAAGAAGAACAGAAAATCACCAAATAAATAACCTAATGACACACCTCAAAGCCCTTGAAAAACAGGAACAGTCTAACCCCAAAGCTAGTAGAAGATAGGAAATTATTAAAATCAGAGCAGAAATCAACAAAGTAGAGAATAAAAAAAAATCAATAAAACCAAAAGCTGGTTCCTTGAAAAAATAAACAAGATAGATAAACCACTAGCCAACCTAACCAAAAGAAAGATAGAACTAACCCAAATTACTAAAATAAGAGATGAAAAAGGTGATATTACCACCGACAGCATGGAAATCCAGAGGATAATCAGAAACTACTTTGAAAAACTATACTCAAACAAAATGGAAAACCTAGAAGAAATTGACAAATTTCTAGACACGTACAACCTTCCTAAGTTGAATCAAGAAGATATAGAAAATTTAAATCGACCAATAACAATTAAAGAGATTGAAGTAGCAATAAAGAGCCTACCATCAAAGAAAAGCCCAGGTCCAGATGGTTTCCCAGGTGAATTTTATAAAACCTTTACAGAAGAACTAATCCCAATACTCCTAAATCTATTCTGTGAAATTCAAAGAAACAGGACTCTCCCAAACACATTCTATGAAGCCAACATCACACTAATACCAAAACCAAACAAAGACAACTCAAGAAAAGAAAACTACAGACCTATATCGTTGATTAATTTAGACGCAAAACTTCTAAACAAAATACTAGCAACACACATTCAAAACCACATCACGAAAATCATACATCATGACCAAGTCGGGTTCATCCCGGGGATGCAAGGCTGGTTCAACATATGAAAAACAATCCATGTAATCCACCACATAAACAGAACTAAAGACAAAAACCACATGATCATTTCAATAGATGCTGAAAAAGCATTTGACAAAATCCAACGCCCATTCATGATAAAAACACTGCAGAGAATTGGAATAGAAGGAACATACCTCAACATAATAAAGGCAATATATACAATAGGCCCACAGCCAACATCATACTGAATGGGGAAAAACTTCAAGAGTTCCTTTATTTTTTTCATTTATTTATTTTTTTGTGGTACAGGGGATTGAAGGCAGGGGCATTCTACCTCCGTGCTACACCCCCGGCCCTATTTTTTATACTTTATCTTGAAACCGGGTCTCTCGAAGTTGCATAGGGCCTCATTAAGGAGAGAGAAAGAGAGAGAGAGAGAGAGACAGGGAAAGCAAGAGAGCTGAGGCTGGCCGCGAACCCGGATCCTCCTGTCTCCACCTCCCAAAGTTCTGGGATTACAAGCGTGCACCACCACGCCCAGCCTTAGAGTTCCCTTTAAAAACAGGAACAAGACAAGGATGTCCGCCATCACCATTCCTTTTCAATATAGTACTCGAGACTCTAGCCAGAGCAATAAGGCAAGAGAAGGAAATAAAAGGAGTCCAAATAGGAAAAGAGGAACTGAAACTATCTCAATTTGCAGATGATATGATATTATGCTTAGAAGATCCAACATACTCAGCTAAAAGGCTCATAGAACTGATCAACAAATTCAGCAAAGTGTCTGGATACAAAATCAATTTTAAAAAATCAGAGGCTTTTCTGTACACCAACCATAAATCCACTTAAAAAGAAATCCAGAAGACATTTCCACTCACGATGTCCCCCAAAACAATAAAATACTTAGGAATAAACCTAACCAAGGAAGTAGGAAAATTATAAAACATTGAAAAAAGAAATTGAAGAAGATCTTAAAAGATGAAAGATCTCTCATGCTCTTGGGTAGGCAGAATAAATATCATCAAAATGGTCATTCTTCCGAAAGTGCTCTACAGATTAAATGCTATACCCATTAAATTACCAAAGTCATTCTTCACTGACATAGAAAAATCTGTCTTTAAATTTTTTTTAACAACAAAATACCCAGAATAGCCAAAGTAGTTCTCAGCAACAAGAACCATGCAAGGAGGCATCACAATACCTGACTTCAAACTATACTACAAAGCCATAGTAATAAAAACAGCATGGTATTGGCACAAAAGCAGACACATAGACCAATGGAGCAGAATAGAAGACTCAAAATAAACCCACACACCTATAGCCAATTTATTTTTGACAGAGGGACTAAAAACACCCACTGGAAAAAAGATAGCCTCTTCAACAAATGGTGCTGGCAAAACTGGCTAACCATATGCAGAAAAATAGAAATAAACTCCACTTTCTCACTTTATACAAGAGTCAATTCAAGATGGATCAAAAACCTAGAAATCAGACCAGAGACCTTGCAGCTACTTGAAAAGGGTATAGGCCCAACACTTCAATATTTAGGCACAGGTAAAGACTTCCTCAACAAGACCCCAAAGGCACAGAAAACTAAAATGAGGATCAATATGTGGGATTGCATTAAATTGAAGAGCTTTTGTGCAGCAAAGGAAACAATCAAGAACCTCAACAGAGCACGGACAGAATGGGAGAAGATTTTTGCCAGCTACTCCTCTGATAGAGGACTAATATCTAGAATATACAGAGAACTTAAAAAAAAACACCACTAAAAAAAGCAACCCAATCAAAAAATGGGCAAGTGAACTAAATACACTTCACAGAAGAAGAAACACAAATGACCAATAAATGTATGAAAAAATGTTCAACATCATTAGCAATCAGAGAGATGCAAATCAAAACTACCCTGATATTTCACCTAACCCCAATTAGAAAGGCAATCATTAAAAACACAAACAACAACAAATGCTGGCGAGGATGTGGAGAAGTAGGAACCCTAATACACTGTTGGTGGGATTGCAAATTAGTGCAACCACTTTGAAAAAGTGTGGAGGATCCTCAGAAGAATGGGAATGAACCTACCATATGACCCAGCCATACAACTTCTAGGTATCTACCCAAAAGATCTGAAACCAAACTACCAAACTAATGCATGTGTATCTATGTTTATAGCCACACAATTCACAATTGCCAAATTTTGGAACCAGCCAAGGTATCCATTGACAGATGAATGGATCACAAAACTATGGGATGTACACAATGGAATTTTATGCAGCCATAAAGAAGAACAAAATTACAAAATTTACAGAGAAATGGAGGGCACTGGAGAACATTATGCTAAGTGTGATTAGTCAATCACAAAGAGTGAAAAGTCGGATATTCTCCCTAATATGTGGAAGCTAGGGAGAATGTGACTTAGAAAGAACTCCAGACAAAGGAGGAGAAAACTTTAGTTGAGCAAAGAAGGCAACCTAACTGAGGGAGACGGGAGGGAGGAAGAGGGAAACCCACTAATGCACATGATGTATATACACAAACTTATCAGAGTCAATCACTATGCTGAGCACGGAAAGGAGGGAAGGAGGAGGGAATGGGTTGGGATTTGAGGGAGGGCTAAATGAGCAATGTGTACATGCATGCTTTTGATACCCTGACACTTACCAAAATGTATAACTACAATGCACCAATAAATGTAATAAATAAATAAATAAAAGAGTCTAAGATGTGAAAAAAAATTCATGAACAAAATCTTAACTTTTAAAACATATATTGAATTTTTTAAAAGCAATTTGCAAATGCTATTAATTACCCATACTTGAAAAATTTTAAAAATGATATTTATTTTTATAGGTACATTCAAATATGAAAAAAACTTACATGTGGTATTGAATTTTATTGTATATTATGTATATTGTATATATATAAATATCTATCGATAGAAAGACTAGTGCTTTATCTAAGGATATAGATATTTTATTTTTTCGGTACTGGGGATTGAACCCAGGGGCATTCTACCTCTGAGTTATACCCCCGGCCTTTTTTTTTCTTCAGTTTTACTTTGAAAAGATCTTGCTAAGTTGCTGATGGCCCAGCTAAGTTGCTGCAGTTGCCCTTGAACCTATTTCCTGTGTCAACCTCCAAGTACTGAGATTGCAGAAGTGTGCCACCATGCTGGGCAAGATAGAGATATGTTAAAAAGCAACCAAGTGCTGTGTGCATGTCACTATCACTATGAATTACATTATGATGTGAGACTATAATGTACCAATAAAAGTATAAAAAAGCAAAAACAAGTATTTTAAATAATATGAAACAAATATTTCAAAATATAAACAACTATTAAATTTGGATGACAGTTACAGAAATCTTTCTTCTTATCTATATGTTTGAAATATTTTTATAAGTAAAATTAAGTTAAACTAAAACAAACAGGAGGAAGACCCTTAAGTATATTGTGAAAGAAACCAGGTCAGATGGCACTGGGTATACTTCTAGAAGCATATCAGCATCAAAAGGGCAAAACACTTCTGGTGAATCTGAAAGCCATTCTCACTCCAAATAGTAGTCTCTGCAAAAGACAAAGAATGAGCATCGTGTCCCAGCACTGGGAGTGTGTCCACACAATCCTGTGCTTTATAGGCATGAGACTTGCTCTGGGCTGACTACAGGCACAAATATTTTAAATGGACATTTAATGGAAGGATTAGGAAGGCCATCTGTTCCTGAGTCAGAAAAGACAGAATTTCCATCAACCATGTTATTTCTGCACTTATGAAACTTGTTTTTATGTTCTCAGAGACCTCTAGGGCAAACCCCGGAGCCAAATCAACAGTATAAACTGCACACTTGAAATCACTAAACATAATGTCCCAAGGAAAAAGCTAAAAAAGAGCTGTCAAGACAAATGCTTTAGAAGCACCCTTTTCCCGAAAACTGGGTTCCGAATGGTTAAACTGTCCTGTATTTTCAGTTTACCATTTAATCCAATAAAAGGATCAGCATTTGCTTTAAGTGAAAAGAAAGAAGCTTTCACCCTTAAAACATCTCACCTGATATCCAAGAATACAATTCCTCTTGGGACATCCAGCATTAGTATGCAAACATTTAATTAGGCACAGCTTTTACATTATTACATTGTGTGCTTTATGTCTTCAATCTGCACTAGATTGCAATTAATGTGCCACTTCTCTAGAAGTCAACATCTAGTATAAATTATTAACAATGCTGGTTCAGCAAATGTTGTCCTTGCAACACTAAAGTCAATCTTAACTCTGGAATTCTGAGATTCCTCACCACAAACTCTGCAAATGCACTCAGCTTAAACATAGGAAACAACTCTCAAGGAATTCTCTATGAGATTTATATACTGCTTGAAATAAATGACTTTACTTAGTGAGATCATGTTCATTAAGTTCTCAATGCTAAATATTTTTCCAATATTAAGCACAGAAAAAAACTTTTCTTATTTTTTGTACTGGGGATGGAATCCAGGGGCATTCTACCTCTGAGCTATACCTCTAGCACTTTTTATTTTTTACTTTGAAACAGGGACCTGCTAAGTTGCTGAGGCTGTCCTAGAACCTGGAATCTTTCTGTCTTAGCTTCCCAAGTACTGGGATTACAGGCATGTGCCACCACACCCTGCTAAGCATAAAATTTTTAAAGATCCCATCTGCTATGGTCTAAATATGGGTTTTCCACTAATATATTCATGTGTGGGAACCTAATAACCAATGTGATAGTATTAGGAGGTGGGGCCTTTGGGGAGTGATTAAAAGTCACCAGGGCTTCACCCTCATGAATGGGATTAGTGTCCTTATCAATGAGGCTCCAGAAAGGCCCTTGCCCCTTTCTGTCATGGGAGGACATGGCAACAAAACTCCATCTTTGAAGAGAGTAAGCCCTCATCAAAAGCCAGATCTTCCAGCACGTTGGTCTTAAAATTTCCAGCCTCCAAAGCAGTGAGAAATAAATGTCTATTATTTATAAATGACCCAGTCTAAGGTATTTTCCTAAATTGCCCTGAACAGACTAAGAGACTCTCCGAATCAGAGATTAAAAATAAGTCTACCAAGTAGAGTGAACTATCCAAATCTTATTTCTAGTTCATACTCATAGGATCTCATGTGGATGGGGGGAAAATATATGCACATATGTAAAGTTGGGTTCTAAAGACAGGAATTTAAGGACAGAAAAAGGGCCAAGAGTTTTTTTTTTTGTTTGTTTGAGTGAAAATTGTATTTTAAGCTCCCATTTCTACTTTTGATAGTCTAGAAGCACTATTTCTGATAAGGCAACAGCCTGAGCCAGCTGTTGCAATACTAAATCTTCCTCCCCAAAATATTCACCTCACTTATACTGCCATACCGCTCACAAATACAAAATCAGCAGCTTTCCTTAGCTGCTCATCTAGAAAAATGCCAAAAAAAGTGGAAAGAACATTCTGTTGCATTCAAATATGTCTTGATTTATACTCTTGACTTATAACATTTTATTTCCCAATATTTCTTATTCTATTCTGAAAATTCATAGTTGCTGTTAAAAGTGCTTTGACCCAAAGGTATATTTGCAATTCATTATTAATTTATTTCTAGAGGCTTATGAAGTTACCATCATTTTTTTAACTCATTGCACATGGAAGGATACAGAGCCTAAAGGTAAGTTTTATAATTTTTCCAAGGTTATATAATTCCTAAAGGTAGATTTCAGTCAAAATATTTTTACATAAATTATATGTTCTTTCTACTATAAATTTATTGGGCACTAAAATGTATAAATATGCTTTGTCCTAAATATTAAATTAAACTAAAAACAAAGAACTTTGCTCTTTTATACCACATAGTACTTTTAATGAAAATGGCATTATGAAGATAGAACTACTCATAGCACCTGTTTTACAGAACTGAATTTTCAAACATGAATTATTTTAAGGGTTAGGGCATATAAAAGCATGAGTATTATTATTTAAAAAAATAAAATAGTTGTAAAGTCCCCAACTTTAGCTAGAACCTATCATATAGGAGATAGCTATCACATCATTATTTTTATACTCATAGGTAATAGCTAAGTCCCTTTGATATTGGCATCAAGTTCTCTTGTTTATGTATACTGAATGAAGAATATAAAAATGTAAGAATATAAGGATTGATCAAATGTCATTAACAACAAAGCATGAAACAAGTATGCTAATACATAAACACATAAACCCATTTGAATATCCAGGAACCAAAGCATAAAGATGCTGAAGACAGGCAAACTGAAAGTTAAAAAAAAGGAATGTCACCAAAGTGACATCTAAGGTCAGATGGTGTGAAAGAAAACTAGCATGTTTAAAATTTAACCGAAATTGGGATAGCATCATCCTGGTAGTTATATTCATATCAATTATCCCTAATTTAATTTTATATATTTTTATTGGTGCATAATAGTCTTACATCATAATGTAGTTTATAGTGATAGTGACATACATGCACACAGCACTTGGTGAGTTTTCCCCCAGAGCTCCCTCCCCCCCCCACTTCCCCATACATTGATATAGAAATAGGCATTGGTATTCTCACATATGTACATAATGTCAGTGGAAGTGTTTCCTTCATTAATTTTCCCTCTTTCTTCCCCTCCCCCTCCCCTAGGCCACCTCCCTAGTTCCACTGGGGTTTCTCCTCCATTATCTGAAGTCCCGATTACTCTCTAGCTTCCACATATGAGAGAAAACACATGACCCTTCACTTTCTGTGACTGGCTAATCTCACTTAACATACTGCTCTCCAGGTCCATCCATTTTCCTGCAAATGACAACATTTTGTTATTCTTTATTGCTAAGTAAAATTCAATTGTATGTATAGCCCATACTTTTTAATCCATTCATCTGTGGATGGACACCTAGGTTGGTTCCATGATTAGACTATTGTGAACTGTGCTGCTCTAAACATGGATATGCATGTACTACTATCATATTCTGATTTCAGTCCCTTTGGAAAGATACCCAGGAGTGGAATAGCTGGAACATATGGTATAATTATTCCCAATTTATAGATTAAGAAACTCAAGGAAAATTTACCTAATATCAAAAAGCTAGAGTCAAATCTAAACTATCCATACTATCACACCAGTGACTAGCCTAAAATTGTTACATTTTCAGCACTTCTTTTGTGTAACTTCATGTCTTTTCTTTGTGTGTGTGGTACTGGGGATTGGACCCAGGTGCATTCTACCTCTGAGCTACACCCCCAGCTCTATTTTATTTTATTTTGGAAATAGGGACTTGCTAGGTTGATGAGAGTCTCACTATTTGTTGAGGCTCTCAAACCTTTGATCCTCCTGTCTCAGTCTCCCAAGTACTGGGATTACAGGCATGCACCACCATGTCTGGCTTTGTGTAACTTTATTTCTTAATATACTAAGAAGTAATAAAGAATATAGTAATCTACATTCAATTTCAAGCAACAGAGAAAGACAAGTTTCTGAGAACAATGTTAATGAGAGTATTTGGATATAATGTCTTATCTTTGCCTTCATCAACTTTATGAACATAAAATCTTGACCATGGGCAGAAATATCTTTTAGTAAAAAGCAAAATTATGAGAATTTGAGTATTTCCTGTGCTACTTACAATTATAAATATTTTCAATGTTTCTTATAGCATGGATTACTTAAGGATAATAATGTTTGTCAATGCACAAAATATCAGAATAAGTAAAATATTCAAATCATTGGAAATTCAGCAAAATTCTAAAAATACCAACATAACAAAATTGAGAATGAAAACAAATATTTTGAATTTAATGAAAAGTGAAGAGTCAGTAATCTAAGCTTCCATCTCAAGAAGCAGAAAATATGTTAGATGAACCTCAAGAAGTAGAAGAAAGCAAAAAAGAAGAGTAATAGAAGAAGTCAATGGCCAAGTGGAGAACCTCAATAAATTCAAAAGTTTATTCTTTGATAAACTTTAAAAATATGGAAGACCAAGGGAAAAAGAAAATAAGCATTGCCAATTACAAGATTAAAAAGAGAGGTATTCCTATAGATCCTGCAGATGGAAGAAAGATAATACAAAACTCACAAACAACCTTACATCAATAAATTTGACAAATTAGAACAAATAGACAAATTCCTTGAAGACACATCAGACCAGAACTGATGCAAGAAAAAGTAGAAAATTTGAATAGTGTCATGCCAAACCAAATATAAGATTTGCAATTAAAGTCTATCAAACTCCAGATTCAGAGGTCAATCCTAATGAGTTTTATCAAACAATTAAGGCAGAAATGATTTCAATATAACACAAATTTCTCTTGCCAGTAGAGAAAATTTTCCCAATTTGTTTCATGTGGCAGGTATGACATGACAAACTTGACAAAGACATTAAATAAAATTTTCAACCAAAAAATTGTATGCTAATAGCTCTTATGAAAATAGATGAATGATGAATACTAGTTTGATCAAATAATCAAAAATTGATGAAATTCATTACATTAATGGAATAAAGAAAAGTGACCATTCAATAGATACAGGAATAAAACTTGATAAAAGTCTACACTTATTCATGGTATAAACTGAGAATAAAAGGGATCTCTGATAATCTCTGTGATTTTTTTATAAATCCAAACTCTTCTAAAAAAAGGTCATTTAAAAAAAGGATAGTGGAAAAGTTGGCAAAATTTTAATTAGGTTTGTAGTAAAGAATTACAAAGTTATTGAAAATTCCTGATTTGTTAATTGTACTATGGGTTATGGAAGACATTAAGAGAAGGTAGATACAATTTAGATAAGAACTCAATCATGTAATTTTTACTAAATATAAAATTATTTCAAAATAATAAGGTCTTAAAAAGTAAAGCTAAGTCCAATTTCATGGAAAAATCACCATTTGTGCCATTGAATGAAGTAAATGTATAAAATATTTTTGGAAATATTTTAGTCATATTTAAGGTCTGTGATTAAGAGCAATTAAAATGGTTTAAAAAAACACACTATTGAGTATAACTTGCCAAAACAGAATAAGTACAACAAAAAAATAATTCCAATGGAAATTAAAACTTGGATGAAGGACACACTATGTTTTAGTGCTAAAATTTGGAGGAAATTCTAAAATTAATATGATTTCTTACAATCTTAAATCTGGGTAAAAGCAACAATAAGTAAGTAACAAAAGAAATGTGTGCATGTATGCTAACACCAAACTGATACTCATTGTGATGTGTGACTACAATGCACCAATAAAAACATAAAAAAAAAGAAATGAAGGAGGCATTTTTCCTAATGTTAGTATCAACACAATATTAATAAGCCAGTATGCCATGCTGTTTCTAAAAGGCCTTCAGTTGTTCTGAAATGGTATTAAATAAGCATCCTTGTCATCGGTTTCTGGGGTACTATAATTGGTGTAACCTGTATTGGAAGCAAGTGGGAACTGTCATGTTACTGGCCTCTGCCCTCATAATTATAGTTTTAGCAATCCATTACAAAGAATTCTTTCAATAGCTATAAAAGGCTTGCTATTAACACAATGGTCATTACATTATAAACCACTAGATAATATTTATGTCCAATATGAGAGGATTAGGGTCTTCATCTGAGGTCAGTAATAATATCATGCAAACAAGATTGATGGCTGAACAGCAACTGGTGCATAAGAGAGTATTATTTCTACAGTATTATTTCTATAAACTGTCTCCTATACTAATTGGTTATAGCTATTGAATATTTCAGACATTATAATTTGTTTTGTTTCACATATGTTTTCTCTCTGTCACTAACCTTTTAACTTTTTTCATGGTTTTTTTATGATTCAGAAGTTTTAATCTGCATCTAATCACATAATAGTTTCCTTTACATATAGAGTTCTAGAACTTTATTTATTTATTTATTTATTTATTTATTTATTTTTTGCGGTACCGGGGATTGAACCCAGGGGCGTTCTAGCTCCATGCTACACCCCCGGCCCAAAATTTTTTTACACTTTATTTTGAAACCGGGTCTCACGAAGTTGCGGAGGGCCTCACTAAGTAGAGAGAGAGAGAGAGAGAAAGAGAGACAGGAAGAGAGAGAGAGAGAGCGAGAACTGAGGCTGGCCGCGAACCCAGATCCTCCGGTCTCCGCCTCCCAAAGTACTGGGAT
>PVJS01057534.1:0-12024 GCA_004027185.1 Glis glis | reverse complement strand
GGATGGATGATGGATGGATGGGACAATGGATGGAAGGGTGGATGGGTGGATGGATGGATTGATGGGACTATGGATGGAAGGGTGGATGGATGGATTGATGGGACTATGGATGGAAGGGTGGATGGATGGATTGATGGGACTATGGATGAAGGGTGGATGAATGGATAGGTTGATAGGTGGGTGAGTGGGTGGATGGATGGATGGATGGATGGATAGATGGATATAAATGGCAAAAAATTCTGCATCTCGGGCTTTGAGACTGGGTCATCGTACCTGCCAATGCTTTTCTTGGAAAATGCCTGGACCTTTTGTTTGCTACGGGCTGAGTTGAACACGTCACTTGCAGAGACAGTCCAGAGCTAAGGCCATCTTGAGGAACTCGCTTTGGGAGAGCGACAGCCATGGCCTTTGAACACAGTAGGGCACAGCCCTGCCCGGCCCTCAGGGGAACCGAAGCAAGAAGATGCAGTTGTTGACACAGAGGGTCACCAGCCTCCAAGCTCTGGCCAGGACTTGGGACTCCTCCACTACCTGCCCCACACAACACCCAGACACACACAAAAGAAGAGGCGCCATGTGGATTCACTTTCTTTTTACAAAGACTTTATTGTCTGACATGCTTGACAAAAAAAAAAATTACAGCCACAATCAAGTTATGCCAAAATGATTGAGGAGCACGCCATCATCTTTCATACCTCAAGGACTTTTAATGAATTTTCTCTTAAAGTAACAGCTGCCTTCCTAACTTTTCTTTTCCACATAAAAATACACCATATTCTGAAGATACCTTAGGAAAAACATTTTTTTTTAAGTTTATAGTTCTTGGTCCGCATAGAAACTGAGTAGAAGCAACACAAGCCTGCGTTCGCTCTACACCACACATGTCGAGGGTCGGAGGCCCCCGGGAGGCCTTGCAAACACCCCCGGCCTCCAGCAACCGCTGGGGCCAAACAGGATCCTGCAGCCCCGTGGCCCACGGAGCACAGCCAGCCAGGATCCCAGAGACATCTCAGCCCGCACTGACCCCGGGTCCTCCACCAGCCGGGAAGGAACCACAGTCTCCCAGGATGCTGGGATGCTGGGCTCAGAGTTCAGGATTCCTCGGAGTTTGGGGACTTTCAATGGAGCTGGTTTTCAAGCAAACCCTTCAAAGACCAAAAGGAGCCCTGGACCACGCACTGCTCTGCAGCGGAGAGGACTGGGGTGGTGGTAAAGCGAGGGCCGTGGAGCCAGAGAGCAAGGCTCAGGTCCTGCCTCTGACCGGGTTGTGCTGTGCACCTTGCAAGTTACCACACCTCTCTAGCATCAGCTGCCTGGTTGCTGAAGTGAGAGCCACAGAACCCACCTTGCCATCTGAGGATGAAGCGAGCTTGGATCTTCCAAAGGGCTCATGGAAGGCTGGTTCCCAGCGCTGGAGCCAGGGAGCAAGGGCCTCCTCTCAGGAGTCAAAGTCAAGGGGGTGCATAAACCTCAGAAGCCACGCTGGGCGCGGGGGTGCTCGCCTGTCATCCCAGCTGCTCAGGAGGCCAAGGCAGGAGGATCACAAGTTCCAAGCCAGCGTGTGGTAACTTAGCTAGACCCTGTCTCAAAATTGAGAAAAAAAGGACCGGGGTATAGCTCAGTGGTAGAGCACCCCTGGATTCAATCTCCAGTAACACACACAAAAAAAATTAAAGGGCTGGGGATGTGACTCAGTGGTAGAACCAACCCCTGGGTTCAATCCCCAGTAACACACACACACACACACACACACACACACACACACACATACACACACAAATTTAAAGAGCTGGGGATGTGGCTCAGTGGTAGAGCACTTGCCTAGCATGTACAAGGCCCTGGGTTCAATCCCCAGCACAGCAAAAAAAAAAAAAAAATCAGTAATCAAGACAAATAATACTAGTTTAATGTAATGTTAAAATCAAAATGAATGCAAGAAATAACCCATGATGAACAACATTTAAGTACAGAGCGTCAGGTTCCTTCTCCCTCAGTCACTAGGCCCAGCCCCTCCCACACACATCAGTCCCAAATCAAAGAAGAAAAGGCGGCTGCCAGGTAGAGCTGCTGGCCCCGGGCCCGGCTGGTGCTGGCCAAGGAGGAGTTTGAACCCCTTAGGTGTCTTCGCTGCACACAGGCCCGGAACCCCATTGCCGAACAGTATTAGAAACATAGATGCGCTTCGTTAAAGGTACGGGGGTCGTGTGCCTGTGCACGCACGCACACACATAGGTACACACGTGTGACAGGTGTCCGGCCTCAGCCTGCAGCCCCTCCTCGCTGTTGAGCTCTGCAGAGCAGTGTGGTCCCCACAGGACTAAGGACTGTCCCACCATGATGGGGACCCTATGATGGATGGGGTTCTGGGCACTCGATTGGTTCATTCTGTAGAACCGACCCACAAAATCCAGGCTCCGAGCAAATTCCTGGGCCCCTCGGGCCATTGTTTAAGTCAGCGACAATGCCCATGGGAAGCAAGGCCAGCCACCCGCCATGGGCCCTGCGAGGTGCAGTCCGAATTCCTGAGATGCCCCTGAACACTGGCTCAGCCTCTGCCCAGCCATCTCTCTCCTCCTTCCCGGCCTGGCAGGAGAGGAAGGGCCGTCTGCGCCCAGGTTACAACCCCCCCCCACCGCCCCCAGCCCTGGAGCTCGCAGCCACACAGACCCTCGGACATTTTGTGCAAGAACTTCCAAAACCCGTCCAAGAGCAGCAGCTTCCCAAATCAGAACGGAGGGTCCAGCTGAGCGGGAAGTGATTCAGTCATTTCCCAAGCAAGATGGGACTGAGCGGGGCAGTCCTGCCACGAGGTGCACGCAGGTGCACGCACAGGAGCAACGAGCGCAGGCCACTGGTGGATGCGCTGGGTCCCGCCTTCAGGTGGCAGAGGTTAAAAGTCAAAGGTGATTTCCTTTATTCCAAGGCATCGCGTGGCTGGGCTCCACAGCCAGACGGGTTGCCTGTGTTGTCCGGCGTGGAAGGAAGTATGGCTGGGGGATCCGTGCTCTCGGCCAGGCATATGCAGCTGCCACAGGCGGGCGGAGCTGGGGCAGGGAGCAGTCAGGAGTTTCGGGGCGTGGGGAGGTCGATGACGATGGGCGGGTTCACGGGCTGGTAGTTCACAGTGCACACGGACGCATTCACGTAGGTGGTCGTCCCGTCTGCCATGACACCATAGCCTGGAAGACAAGCAGGTGCCCGTCAGGCCAGGACCTGAGCACTGGGGCTTGCGGCTGTGGTAGCCAGAGGGCGCTCGGCCGCACAGGCTGAGTATGTCTGGGGCCACACCACAGCGACTGTCAACCTTTGCATCTTTTAAATAGAACAGCTTATAGTACATGCTTCCAAGCCCGCCATGAGGAACAAATGAGATTATTGTCCATGCACCATGCTTGGCTCAGTGACCAGTGAAAGGAGAGCACACAGTAAGTCCTCATCAACGCCATCCTCACACCATCCCCCCATCACCACCACCATCACCACCAGACAACATCAGCATCGTCCCCATCACCACCACATCATCACCATCCTCACACCATCACCACCATCACCACCATCACCACCAGACATCATCAGCATCATCCCCATCACCACCACCATAATCACCATCCTCACACCATCACCACCAGATAACATCAGCATCGTCCCCATCACCACCACCATAATCACCATCCACACAACATCACCACCAGATAACATCAGCATCGTCCCCATCACCACCACCATAATCACCATCCTCACACCATCACCACCAGACAACATCAGCATCGTCCCCATCACCACGACATCATCACCATCCTCACACCATCACCACCATCACCACCACCATCACCACCAGACAACATCACCATCCTCACACCATCACCACCACCAACACCATCATCACCACCAGACATCATCAGCATCATCCCCATCACCACAGCCATCATCACCATCCTCACACCATCACCACCAGACAACATCAGCATTGTCCCCATCACCACCACCATAATCACCATCCTCACACCATCACCACCATCAACACCATCATCACCACCAGACATCATCAGCATCGTCCTATCACCACCACCATCATCACCATCAACATGACATCGTCACATCAGCATTGTCCCCATTACCACAGCCATCATCACCATCCTCACACCATCACCACCAGACATCATCAGCATCGTCCCATCACCACCACCATCATCACCATCACCATGACATCGTCACGACATGAGCATCGTCCCCATCACCACTGTCATCATCACCATCCTCACACCATCAACACCATCATCACCAGACATCATCAGCATTGTCCCATCACCATCACCATCACCATGACATCATCGTCACAACATCAGCATTGTCCCCCTCACTGTCATGATCACCACCCTCCTCATCCATCCCTGCCACCACCATGATGTCATCACTATCATCACCACAACATCAGCATCGTCCCCATCATCATGCCATCCTCATCACTATCCCCATCAGTGTCCTCATCAACAGCATCACATCATCAGCTCCATCATCAACGTCATCTTTACCATCATCACCATGACCATCAGCACCATCAGCATCATCACCAACTCCACCACCACCATCACCATGGTCAGCGTGACCATCAGCATCCTCATCACCATCATCACTACTACCATTATCAGCACCACCACCCTCACTATCATCATGACCATCACCACTGACACCATCACTATCATCAACACCACTATCATCACCTTCACCATTATCATCTAGTCACCAGTGTCACCATTGCCACCACTATCATCGCCATCACCATCATCACCACTATCATCACCCTCATTATTATCATACAGTCACATCATCATCATCGCCATCACCATCATCACCACCATCACCCTCATTATTATCATACAGTCACATCATCATCATCGCCATCACCACCATCGCCATCACCATCATCGCCATCATCACCCTCATTATTATCATATAGTCACCATCATCATCATCGCCATCACCATCATCATCGCCATCACCGTCATCAACACCAACACCATCATCAACATTACCACCACTGTCATCATTGACCTCATTACTACCATATAGTCACCATCATCATCACCCTCACCCTCATCACCACCATCACCATCAACACCATCACCACTGTCATCATTATCATCACTATCATCATCATCATCACCATTGTCATTATCACCACCAGCACCATCATTACCATCATCACCACCACCATCATCACCATCATCATTCTCTCCACCGTCAACATCACCACGGTCATTCTCACCACCACCATCATCACTATCTTCACCACCACCACCATCATTTTCTTGTCCTCATAATCACCATTATTATCATGGTCATATTATTATCTCTTCCCCATTGCACCCTCTTCCCGCCACCTCTACTTGGTGAATCCTCTTCATCAGCTCAGCTCACCACTAAGCCAGAGAGTCTCTGTGCAGGTCCCCTGTTCTTTGGTGTCCTGTTCTGCCTATATAGTTGTGCAGGGGTGTAGTTTGGGTCATAAGCAACCTATGATCTGAAGACCCCGCATGCACATAGTAGGGCACATGAAAATGGCCGCTGGTATTATTGTCCAACAACATGTGAGCTGTCTCAGGAGCTCGGCTCCTGCCTCTGCTTGCTGCTCAGCTGCCCATAGGTCTCTGAGCAACTCGGGGCAGGCACGGTCTCATCACCCCTGCCTCCAGAGAACTCCCTGAAGACACCCTCGGGGAACAGTCAGAGGCTCATTTGCCCCTGGGCTGGAAGACGAGGAGCCCTGGGCCAACCAGGCTGCACAGGCTGGGAAATGCCTCCGGGGACGCTGCATCGGCCCCACCCCAGAGCAGCCAAGGTGCTTCCTGGCGGGGATGGGCCCAGGAGGCCCTGGACAGGTGGGACAAATGTCCAAAAGGAGCCAAAGAAGGGGTCTGTGACAAACTGGTGAAATCAGGCTATGGTGAGGATGCCTGAGGTCTATAAAGAACGCCTGGAAGCAGTGACAGGCTGGTGGCGTGGTGCGGATGGTCAGGACTAGAGCCAAAGTCACCAGTCCCCATCACAGCCGCCCGTCCACTGCCCACCGCGGAGGTGTGCACCCCAACTCCAGTGCCCCCAGGACAGTGTCTATGTGGGGGTTGAGAAATTGCAGGGACTGTCCACACCTCTCGAGCTTCTCAGGCAGGCCGGTCGTCCTTCCGTGTGCCAGGCCCCAGGGCTGTAAGTGACTAGTCAGAGTCACTGCCTTAAAGAATTCACTGTGTGCCTCCTCTGTGTCACACTCAAGTGCTCTCTTCTCCGATGGAGGCCGCACAGAGCGGCAGGGCCCCCAGGAGACGCTTCACCCCAAGTCTCACTCACCTTCCTGTTACTAAACATTTGGCTAACAGCTAACGGATGGTCCGTGTGTGCGGACGGCGTTATGAAGCAAAGAGCAGAAGCGGCTCCTCCCCTTCAGGAGGAAGAAGTCGAGGAAGGAAGGGGGTGATCGGGGCTAGGGTGGGGAGCATGTGACGTCCCCTCCCCTCCCACCCACTGACCTTCATGAATGTGGCCGAAGACGTGCAGCCGCGGCTGGACGCGCCTCTGCACGGTGTTGAGCAGCTCCACGCAGCCCACTCGCTGCATCTTCTTGGGGACCCAGTCGAGGAAGCCTGTGCGGAGAGACGATGGGGGGTAATGTCAGGGTCCTGGAGAGCCTCAACCCTGCCCCTCGCCGCCCAGGTGGCAGCTTGTGCAGCAGAGAGACACGGGTTCTAGACTGTGCACAGCACCTCTCCACAGCAAGAGGAGTGTCCAACCCCTCCCTGCCCAGCCCCCAGGGATGGAAACCAGTGCCACATTTCACTAGGGCCCGCGGCCTCCCTCCTCCCTGCAGGGCTGCAGGGGAGCCCCCTGGCAAACACCAAGCGTGGGTCAGGCATCTATAACTGCGGGCACCCCCAACCGTGCATGCTTGGATAGCTTCAAAGGTGGCATCACCCATTGCAAAGAGAAGCAAACTGAGTCCCGAGGGCACCCTGGAGCCTCTGCACAGCCCAGGAGGGAGATCTCCACTTCAGAAACTTTCTAAACAAAACCCTGCAAAACCCAGCGATGAGCCTCGGCCGCCGGCGGCCGCTCACGTGGCCGCGCCTGTGTCTGCTCCGCTGCAGCCTCCCGGAGCCGCCCCATATGGCGGCTGCTTATTATCCTCACATGGCTACACAAACGAAGAATAATTGATTACTCTGAGTGAACAATTAGCTTCCTCTTGGCCCCTCTCTGTTTGGGTGGGCAAAACAGGTTTCTGCAACTGCCAGGAAGGGGACAGGGGGAGCTTCCACTGAGAACCAGGCAGGCTGAGGCGGACGCTGACTCAGAGAGGAAACAGAGACAGAGGCGGAGAGACAGAAGGGGGAGGAGGAGCAGAAGAGAGGCTGGAAATGGGTGGGGAGGAGGCTTGGGGCAGACACCGGAGTTAAAGTCTCAGGCCCTGCTCTACTGGCTTACTGGCTGTGTGGCCTTAGACGAGCAGATTAACCTCTCTGTGCCTCAGTTTCATCCAACAGTTAGAAGTGTGTGCGGACTCTAGGAGCTCCCCTATGTAAGGCCGGCCCTTCTTGCTCCCCATTGTGTGTGCTGGGGGGGTCTAGTATTTACAGCCTGGAGGTGAAGCACAGGCAGCCCCCACTGGGAGGCCTGGCACACATGGGCACCCCAAAACAGGCTTGTGGGGTGTGTGGTGGCCCAGGTGAGGCATCCAGGGGCAGGAAGCCCAAAGATACTGCATATGGAGGGAGGGATGGAGGATGGATGGATGGATGGATGGATGGATAGAAAGGAGGGAGGACCGAAAGAGGAAAGATGGATATAAGGAAGGGAGGGAGGGAGGAGGAGGGAAAGGAAGGAGGGAAACGTAACCGCTTGCCGACAGCCCTGCCGTGAGTGACAATGACACTGAACGTTACAGGAACTTGGCACAGTGTCCCGAGGCTCAGGGTGGGGGTGACACGAACCTGGTCCCAGTCTGCTGTGCTGTCTAAACCCCACAGAGCCCTGGGCCTCTTGCTTTCCCTGCTGATAATGGATATGAAGCCCCTTTCCTCAACTTTATGAGGATAGTGGGCACCCCAGGGCGCTGGGTGGCAGCAGCAGGTGGCGGAGCTTCTTCCTGAACGGGTGTGCGGGCCTGGCACTCACCCTGCGGAGGAGCCTCCTGCCTGGGACGCCCTGCCTCCCCCAGACCAGACCCAGCTCTGCCATCTCTGCGAACCTCGAGGCCTCCCCTGGCTCCCCGAGCTCCCCTCAGCCTGGAACAAGTCCCTCTGGGATTGCTGAGCCCCCTCCCCTGGGGCCCACGAGCCCCTCTAGGCCAGCACCGTGTGCCGCTAACCCTGGGTCCAGCGCCACCCAGCACAGGGTCCAGGCCTGGGCATGGAGGCGGGGCTGGTCAGAACCAGAATGCTAGGAGTTGGGGACTGAGGGAGCCACGGAGGTTTACAGAGGGAGGGCATGGCATAATCGATGACAGAGAGAACTCCTACTGGCGCGAGGGGAGTGGACAGGAAGGGGCAAGACTCAGGCCGGAGAAGGGTGGCACTGAGGCTGGCGTGGCCATAGGAAAGAGAGGGCATCAGCCTGGCCCGAGGGAGGGTCAGCAGAGGTGGAGAGGAGAGCAAGGAGCTGGGGGACCATTTGGAGATAGAGTGGAAGGGACACCCTGATGGACAGGACATGGGGTGCCAGGTGGGAAGTTGGTGGGGTCCAGGAAGTGGTTAGCAGGGCTGTGGTAGTGGAAAAGGGTCTGAGACGTTGGGAGGTGGAACCCACAGCCCTGGGGACATGGGGGAGGCGTGAGGGCGCAGGGCCCCTGGGGGTTCTGGCAGGGTGAAGGGAGCCCAGACAGAACCTGTTCAGCACCAGGACTCGGGTCTAGGAGCCCAGGGCCTGAACTGCAGTTTGCCTGTGTACATGGTGGCTGACTCTGAGTCCCCCATGGAGAATCCACAAGGTCATGAGGTCACGAGTCAAGCCCAGCTTACGGCAGGTGCCCAGGAAGTAAAGGGGACGATGGGTGACTTGTCCCCAGTGCCCCAGCAGGTTGGACTCAGAACAGCCCGGCCAGGACGCCACCAACAGGCCAGGTGAGCTCAGCCCCCAGCCCCCAGCCGGGCCCCCCCGCCCAGGCAGACCTTACCCAGCGGCGGCCCGTGCGTCACCAGGACGTCCACGCCTTCGGGGATGAGGTTCCACTTCTCCAGCAGGGCCTGGCCTCGCGGGAGGTTGAACCCCCAGCCATAGAACCAGGGCTGCCTACAGGAGAAGAGCAGGCATGTCAGGGACAGCGGCCAGCGTCGGGGCGGTCACAGGGGAGGGGAGCAGGCCGCGCGGCCAGCAGCCACCAGGACCGGCTTGGCAACCGGAAACTTTACAGCAGGCTTCACCAGAACTTCCAGACACCGAGAGCTGGAGGGCCGCGGCGCCCAGCCCAGGAGGTGCCAGGAGGCCCCTGCTTTCCCGATCCTCCTGTAGCGCCCCGGCATGCCATCCAGGTCGGCTAGAGCTCAGCCCCAGCTCAGGGTGGCCAGACGGACATAACCCTGGCCCCTCCGCCCAAGTCACTTCCTCAGTTGGTTCAAGGATGAACATGTGACCCAGATCTTCTTGGAGGGAATCCCAGACATTTCATTCAATGATGAGAAAAGAGGACACTGTCATCCCTGTGTATAGACCAGTGAGTTGCTGGCCTTGGGTGCTGTCTACAGACATTAAGCTGCCCCAAGGGGAGACAGCTGGATCAAAGCACACCAGACGCCCACCGTACCTCAGCTCTTCTCAGTCATATGGACCAATATAAAGGCATCTAAACAGATTTTCAATCATTTGCAACAAAGGCGTCCTGACTGGAACATCAGAATCACTCAAGTCATTATGTGATCCACATAAACAAAGTCCTTTAGCATTTATAGTCTCCGTCATCTCCACCATCACCATGCCCATCACCAGTCATTACCATCCACATCGCCACCTGCACCACCTCCATCACCACCAACAAAACACCATCCTCACCATTGCCACCACCATTATTGCCATCATCCCACCATTATTGCCATCATCACTGTCACCACTACCATCACCATCACCACCACTATCTCCACCATTATCACCAATCACTACCATCACCACCTCCACCACCAGCATGATCCTCACCACCATCATCATCCCATCATCATGACTACCATTGCCATTACCACCATCAAGGCCATCACCACCAACTACCAACATCACCACCTCCAACCACCATCACGGTCACCATCACCTCATCACCATCACCACCACCATCACCATTGCCACCATCACCACCACCATCACCACCATCAACATCACCATCAACATCACCACCACCATCAACATCACCATCACCACCACCACCATCACCATCAACATCATCATCACTACTACCACCATCATCACCATCAACATCACCACCACCATCACCACCATCACTATCACCATCACCATTGCCACCATTACCACCACCATCACCATCACCATCACCACATCACCATCACCATCATTAACATCACCATCACCATCACCACCACCACCATCACCATTGCCACCATCACCACCACCACCATCACTATCATCACCACCACCATCAACACCATCAACATCACCACCATCAACATCACCATCACCACCACTACCATCACCATCATCTCCATCACCATCACAACCATCATCATCACCAACATCAACATCATTACCCTACCACCACCACCACAACCACCATCACCCTATCACCATCATCACCACCACATCACCACCACCATCACCATCACCACCATTAATATCACCACCAACAACACCACCATCATCATCACCACCATCATCATCATCACCACCGTCATCACCAACATCAACATCATTACCCTACCACAACCATCACCATCACTGCCATCATCATCACCATCACCACCACCACAACCACCATCACCCTATCACTATCATCACCACCACCATCACCATCACCACCAGTATCAACACAAACCACTACCATCACCACCTCCACCACCAGCATGATCCCCACCACCATCATCACCCCTGTCATCATGAATACCACCATCACCATCAAGGCCATCACCACCAACTACCAACATCACCACTTCTGCCACCATCATGGTCACCACCACCTCATCATCCCCATCATCATCACCACCATCACTACCATCATCACCATCACCACCATCGTCATCTCCAACAACATCATCACCACCATCATCACCATTACCACCAACATCACCATCATTACCCTATCACCACCATCACCAACACCGACCTCATCATAACATCACCACCATCAGAACCATCACCACCACCACCACTGCTACCACCGCCACCACCGCCACCACCACCACCACACCATCACCACCACCACCACTGCTATGGTCTGAAGGTTTGTGTCCCACCAAAATTCATACATTCAATTCAATCCTAATGGCCAAGGTGACCCAGAAACGGCTGTGTGACAGGATGTGACCAAGACTGTATCTGTGCCCTGCAACTGCCACCGACATGTTAAAGATGAAACCAATCGCCATATTCCATGGCTCCTAGACCCCCAGGAAGACAGTGAGAGCAGGCGAGGCCTCCCGGCCACCGTCCCCAAGTCCCGCCCCGCCTCCAGGAAGCAGCTGTGGCTCCTGCCTGGTCCCCACACCCGGCATGAGCGGTCTCCAGAGGGCTCCTGGTACAGGACAGGGACGGGATCTGCTCTCCAGGCCTGAGAGAGGAGAACCAGAGGGTAGGGCAGGGCACAGAGGGCTACCTGCGTCCCTGCCCCATGGGCTCCCATCCACGGGAAGCGTCCACCAAGTGAGGCGGCCGCGTAGCTGGGGGGGGCTGGGAGCACAGCACCAGGGACAGGGGAGCGTCCCCTCCGGGAGCCTCCTCCTCAGACATCCCTGCCCAGGCCTGCCCTTGTCCACCTGTGGAAAGCTAAGGGTTCTCCCTGCAGAAAAATGCCAAACACACACACACACACACACACACACA
>PVJS01057533.1:0-12024 GCA_004027185.1 Glis glis | reverse complement strand
AGGAGGAGAGAGGAGGAGAGAGGAGGAGAGAGGAGGAGAGGAGAGGAGAGGAGAGAAGAGATATCTCTAGGAGTTTAAATAAGAAGACTTCACAGGGCACAGTGGTACATGCCTGTAATCCCAACAACTTGGGAAGCTGAGGCAGGAGGATAACAAGTGCAAGACCAGCCTCGGCAACTTAGCAAGACCCTGTCTCAAAATAAAATATTAAAAGGCTGGGGATGAGCTGGGCGTGGTAGGGCATGCCTGTAATTCCAATACTTGGGAGGCTGAGACAAGAGGATTGCAGGTTCGAGGACAGCCTCAGCAAGTAGTGAAACTCCTATCAAACCAATGAGACCCTGTTTCAAAATAAAAATTAAAAAATAGGGCTGGGGGTGTAGTTCAGTGGTAGAATGCCCCTGGGTTCAATCCCCAGTACCATGAAAATAAATAAATAAGAGAAATTTATAATGATTTCATGAGGAAGAGAGAGCAATGGCACTGTCAAGGATGATTCTTAGGTTTCTGCCTCACCTTTCTTGAGCCTGTTCATGGTATCAAGCACTGTGATAGATGCTTATATTTAATTCCTATGAAAATCCTATGAAATTCATATCACGTGTCCAGTTCACCTTCCCAAATAAAGTAGGAGATCTAGAGATCCAGACCAAAATTTCATAATCCAGAAAGCAAGCATATGCTACAACTCACATATGATTTCTGTTGTTCCTGATATAGCATACCCTAAAGACTGTTCAATGATATGGCTTGAGATTAGTCTTTAACATCTCCATTTTACAGACATTTTCATACTCTAGTATTATTACTCCAATCATGTCTACCACCATAAATAACCTAACAGAACTCTATGCAGCCTGGTTCTATCTCCAGACCACGCCAGCAACCAAAGGCTCACCAACAAATGGCAAAAGCCAGTGAAGATCACTGAAAAGGATACCATGTTTGATTATTTTTCTGCCATATTTATATAAACTGCTACTTCAGCCTAAAATACCTTTCTCACCCTTCACCACCATCTTCAACTAATTAATCCCTACTGATCCTTTGAGATTTAGCTCAGACATCACCTCTGCTGATCATCTTTCCCTGATGCTTCTAATATATATTAGCAGTCTATGTCCACTCATAGTACTTGCCACAGAGCATTATACTTTTCAGTTTACTTGACTCTTTCCACTCTAGAATGAATGTGAGCTCCCTCAGAACAAAAACTATGTTTTATTCGTGTGTGCATCACCTAGCACAGGTCCAAACACAGTAGATATTAAGTGACTGACTATCTGACTCATCAAATGAATGAATCAATCACTTAATCACTAAACATTTTATTATTGTAACTTGTTCAAATGTAACTATGTAATACAAGACATCTGCTAAATATATTTATAACATTTTAGAGCAATCTACATTTCACAGAAAGTAACTGAACAACAGAGCAAGATGTTTTAATCAAAATTACATAATAAAATTGAGCATTCAAGAAATTTAGGTCTCCTACTTTGTGGAGCCAATGCCCTTAACATTACAGAAACTACCTGTACACAAAGACAAGAAATGACTATTTTTTTATGGTACTGCGGATTGAATCCAGGGGCATTTTACCTCCAAGCTATTCCCCAAGTCCTATTTTATTTTTATTTTGAAACAGGGTCTCACTAGGTTGGTAAGAGTCTTACTACTTGCTGAGGCTGTCTTCGAACCTGCAATCCTCCTGTCTCAGCCTCCCAAATACTGGGATTACGAGCGTGTACCACCACACCTGGCAAGAAATGAGTATTGAAAAGGAGATATAAGGCTGAAAATTTTTAAATCCATTTTACTCTTAGACTTTTAGCAACAAACCAAAATATACCAATTTTAAAAGTTGCTCATTTAAGTTTTCTAGACTATTTTGTACTATAGACTCCTGTGAGCAGAAATCACTGGCAAAAGGTAAGAATCAAGAGGGGAAAGGCAAGGAAGCAAAGGATGAATCACAAAATTAATATCTAAAATTTAAATAACTCACGGTCGACAAAGGAATACTTTATCACTTCCTGAACTGTTTCAGGGTTTACAGAGATATCCATGCTATTCAAAACATCAACTACTTCATCAGTGAAAACTCGACCGTCTTTTATCCTACAAAAAGTCTTCAAGACATCCTGGAATGCTGCAAAAAAACAATAAACAAAGAAATTATTGGACCATGAGAACCAACAGCTTTTCTGGAGAAGGAGTTGGTTTTGTATCAGTAACTTAATAGGGGAAAAATAACCTTACATAGGCATGGGGTTTTTGAAATAGCTACCTACAAATTGTCATTTGCCCAACTCTGCCCGTGTTTCCAGCATACATTCTAATTTTTGCTATCATTACTATTAACATATTAATAAACTTTGGGAGGCGGAGACCGGAGGATCCGGGTTCAAGGCCAGCCTCAGCTCTCTCTCTCTCTCTCCCAGTCTCTCTCTCTCTTTCTACCTACCTAGTGAGGCCCTCCGCAACTTTGTGAGACCCAGTTTCAAAATAAAGTATAAAAAAATAGGGTCGGGGGTGTAGCGCGGAGGTAGAACGTCCCTGGGTTCAATCCCCGGTACCGCAAAAAAAAAACATATTAATAATAATAGCTTGTATTTATTCAATGCTGATTATGTATTAGGCACTGTACTAAAAGGTATGGGTTATCTCATTCAATCATCACAACAGGCCTATAAAACAGATAAGGAAACTAAGGCTTAACAAGTCCCCTTTGATTACACAGCTAGTAAGTAGAAAAGCCAAAATCCTAATCTAGCAATCAAATCCATAATGCTTGCTTTTACAATCATTATACTATACTTAACTCTTAGTTAAAAATTTTAAGACAATTTCTTACCAGTGATATACTCCATAATAGTAAGGCAACTTAATACAAAATCTGAGGGAGTTATTAGTTGCTTAAAAATAAAATTTAGAAAAGATAATATGAAAGAAAATAATGGTAGAAATAGAAATTTCTTTTCGGATGTTTCATCACACTACAGAGAGTTTGGCAATGGTTTAACCACTACTATAAGTTTTTATTTCTCCAAAGAAATTTAGTATTCTTATGCTAGCAGTCCCTAACATCAAAAAATGAATTGGAAATATGATTAGAAGAAAATATTAATATTTATTAAGAGACTTTTCCACTAAAAATCTTTCCTAAAATTTATTTTATTTCTTTCTTTCTTTATTTATTTTGGTAGTGGTACCAGGGATTGAACCCAGGGGCATTCTACCTCCAACCTCCACCCCCAGCCCTATTTTTTTATTCTTTATTTTGAAACAGGGTCTCACTAAGTTGCGGAGGCCTCACTAAGTAGCTGAGGCTGGCCACGAACCCAGATCCTCTGGTCTCAGCCTCCCAAGTACTGGAATTACAAGCGTGCACCACCACGCTCGGCTTTCCTAAAATTTAAACAGATTGAAAGCTATGTCCAGTTGCTCGTTAAATACTGCCCTACTGCATACTCTAATTTACCTTGGTAAAAAAAATAATTCCCACAATCAACTCCAGAAAGCAAATCACTTTATAGTCAGATTATATTTTCTTGGAATTCAGGATATAATAAGCATAATGATCCTAAAGTCCTTAGATAAGCACAACCAGGGAGAAAAACTGAACATTATTCACTCAACTAGTAGTTACTGGCTGAATAAGCCAAAGTGGCAGAGGAAGGAGCTCTAAAAACTCTCTCCTCCATAAAACCAATGAAAACACTGGCAAAAATTGTTAGAATCAACTGTTTTTGAAACTCTAGAAATAAACCAAATGCTTCCAGCAAGCCAAGGAATGTTCCTGAAGAATTGATGAACCTCAGAAAGAACAGTGAGCTTTGTGAAATTTTGACTTATCCTATTCTCATCTCCCCATCCCCAGGTTCCCAGGAGCTGTGAAAATCAAGACAATAATCATGATAAAAAATGTGTGTGTGTGTGTGTGTGTGTGTGTGTGTATGTGTACATGTGCACGCACTACTGAAGTAAGAAAGTCCTCTTTAAGCAGAACTCAAAACTCAGAGAAAATATAGGAAAAAAATTTACACCCTAATTACAAAACAAATAAACAATAAAACCCCACAAAGACACCATTCCAAGTTAAAAGAAAAACAATAGAATGGGAGAAAACATTTGTAACATATATAACAAAAGATTAGTACCCAGAATATGAAAATTTCTACAAATCAATAAAAAGTGAGCAATCCAGATTTTAAAATGGACAAATATGTAAAGGCAAATCATAAGCTGGGAGCAGAGGCATGCACCTGTAATCCCAGTACTTGCGAGGTTGAGACAGGAGGATGGGAGGCTTGAGGCCAACCACTTAGCAAGACCCTGTTTCAAAATAAAATATAAAAAAGGTCTGGGGTGTAGCACAGTGGTAGAATCCCTTCTGGGTTCAATTCCTAGTACCTCAAGAACAAATAAAAGAGAGAGAAAAGGCAAATAATAGAAAAATGTATAAATGACCAGTAATTAAAGATGGCAAGTTCCATAATTGAGAAATATAAATAACAGGATACATAATTACTTGCAAAAATTTCCTTTTTAATGTAAAAGATATTTATATTTTTCCCTTTGTTTTCTGAAGAGATCTCTTGATTCTCAACTTTTATGAGCTCTAGCTCCTCTGACTCTCCTCTGCCTAATAATTGATATCTCATTTTGCCTTGACAAAAGATACATAAACTATGTATGTGTATGTGTGTGTGTGTGTGTGTGTGTGTGTGTGCACGCACTTTCATGATGACATATAAAAAGGATTCTGGTGGCGCACACTTGTAATTCCACTACTTGGGAGGCAGAGACAGGAGGATCACAGGTTTGCGGCCAGCCTCAGCTACTTAATGAGGCCCTCCGCAACTTAGTGAGAGCCTGTTTCAAAATAAAGAATAAAAAAAAAATAGGGCTGGCAGTGTAGCTCAAAGGTAGAATGCCCCGGGTTCCATCCCCAGTACCGCAAAGAAAAAAAAAAGGATTCTAAGATTAATATGAAACTGTTAATGAGCTAGGAGGGGCTAATGAGGATCTTTCACAGATTTATACATATATATATATATATATATATATATATTGCTTGGATATTTTATAAAAATAATATATTATTATGTTCCTTGTTTTAAAAGGGAAAAAGAGAAACTTGGGAGTTCTTGATTAGTCTCAGAACATTGTGACTATAATCAGAAAATAAGGTCAATATAGGAAACCAGGACTTGAAAGACCAAGGAATATATGGAAGCAAATAAGCTAATCTATGCAGTGGTTCAACAAGTACACAGACTCCTAAGTGCTCATAAATTTATAGTCAGAAAAAAAAGCTGTATGTCAAAAAGCAAGTAGACAAAAAGAATCAAGAGAAACCCAGTGTCATGAGAGTTAATCAAAATACCAAGTGAGAAAAGTAAGAAAACAAAAGGGAAAAGCAAGCCAAGCTATCATGTTTATATTGTTCATTGCTACATATGGTAGACATTTGATAATATTTATTACATGAATGAATAAACAAACATAAAAGAGTTTTTCTTGCCTTTTGCATGCTTTTCCAGGAATAAGAAGACTATCACATGCAAATATCCTTGATTCTAAGGAAATACAGTCTGTTGACTATAAAAGAACTTCTAAATTTTTGGAAGTACTTTTTCTATCATTAACAGGAATACTACTTCCAAACACTTTATTTACAACTTATTTGTAATTTTAAGTAAGTTATTAGGAGAACCGTAAATATCCAAACTTTTTTTCTTTTTTTTTTTTTTTGGTGATAATAGGGGTTGAGCCCAGGGGCATTTTACCTCTGAGCTAAACCCCCAATGCTATTTCATTATTTAATTTGAAACAGGGTCTTGCTAAATTACTGAGACTGACCTCAAACCCATGATCCTCCTTTCTCAGCCTCCCAAATATTGGGATTACAGGTGTGCACCCTCCCCCAGCTACTATCTGAAATTTTTAGAAAGAAATACAAGCAAAGTGAAGAAAGTACTGTCAATGTGGGGAAGAAATGTGAAACTTCAACAGAAAACACACACACAAACAAAAAAAAAAAGCATGGAAGTAAAAATGAAATTGATAACGTGTGGAGATTTATGATTAGAGTATGGGTTCTTGCATGGAAAAGATTTTGTGAAGAAAGGAGAAGCAAGGAACAAAATTTTAAAGAAGTAAGGAAGCTCAGCATGTGTATTTGGACTTGATTCATCTGGTAATGGGAAGAGCATCTAAATTCTTGAGCAAAAGAATGGTATGACAAAAATAGTGTTTAGGAGCATTAGTCCAGCAAATACATACAGAGAAAACTGGAGACTGCAAATAGAAAATTAGGGTGTTAGTGTGTTGTGGCAGTGATCCAGGTTTTCTAATACCTTTTATGGAGGGGGCATGCCTAATTTTCCCAATCTTGACTAGGAAAAAAAAAAGATTCTGAAAAAAAGCAATAATTCATATACCCACCCTACACTAAAATCAGTTACTATCAAAATCATTCTCTTATATACTTTTGAAGAATAGTCTTTTTACCTGGATCCTGAGAGGCCAAATAAGACACATCATTCACAGCCTTAAGGAAATCTGAAAATGTCAGCATTCCATTAACTATAAAAATGGTTCGGAAACAGAAAGAAAAACACTCCATCAGCAAATATCAATAAACTTACTAAGAACATAAAAAATGCAAACTAACAATGTAAGTAGAATTAACTGATGACATTATAATGCTATTGTTTGTACACATGAACAGTTAATATTAACACTATATAGAATGTAAAAAGAAAACTTAGCAGAGAAAATTTACATATTGTAATTAAGTAGTATAGTGTTCCAGCAATAGGAATGCTATGGACTAGGATTATAGAAACCCCAGTGCTCTTGGACCAAGACTCTTTTCTACATATTTGTAATTAGGTGCAAAACAACAATACATGCAATATCCCAGTTTTACCTGTGAAGTGCTCAAGCATAATGGATTTTATGTTAAAAGGCTAGAACTGATTTCACTGTGCTCTAAAAAAGCACTTTCTACCAGGGGTTTTAAACCTTTTCAGGGAGGTTATGGACGCAATTGAGATTCTAATGAAAGATTTGCCTCACACCATTTCTTCTCTCTCTCTCTCTCTCTCTCTCTCTCTCTCTCTCTCTGTCTGTCTCTCTGTCTCTCTCTCTCTCCATTAAAATGAATGCACAAAATGTTGCCTAAAATTAAAACAATACTTACCAGAAAAGTCATCTCATTTTTCATGTAAAAAATAATGGCTATTTCTTAAAAAAAAAGAGAGAGGAAATCTAAATTGTGCAAATGATAATTTCATAAGAAATTTTTGTTTGATTTGAATGATAAGTTGAAATTAAGGAGTGGTGTTTAATATGATAATGCACAGGTCACCTCTGATGACAACTAGAAATGAAAATCCTAATTCACAAAGTCTGCCAAAGCAAAGAATCAGATTTTTTTATTTTTTGTGGTGCTGGGGATTAAGCACAGGGGCATTTTACCTCCAAGCTATACCCCCAGCTCTATTTTATTTTTTATGTCAAAACAAGGTCTCACTAAATTGCTGAAGCTAGCCTCAAATCTGCAATAATCCTGTCTCAGCGTCCCAGGTACTGGGATTACAGGCATGCACCACCATGCCCGGTTAGAATCACAATATTTAAATTTCATTTTTCTGAAAAACATAGATCTTTATCAGGGAACATCTCAATTTTTCAAGATTATTCAAGTTAAATAGATTTCATTTCCTTCTGTCATTAAATAAGGCTAATTTTGACAGAGTTTTTATCAATGGTGTTATCTATGTCAAGAAGAAAATTATAAACCCACATTTAGATTTAATGTCTGAGCAAAAGTGACCTATAAAAGAACACATCCCTGCCGGGCGTGGTGGCGCACGCTTGTAATCCCAGTACTTTGGGAGGCGGAGACCGGAGGATCCAGGTTCGCGGCCAACCTCAGCGTGCATGCGCGCGCGATCTCTCTCTCTCTCTCTCTCTCTCGCTCTCTCGCTCTCTCTCTCTCTCCCTAGTGAGGCCCTCTGCAACTTCGTGAGACCCGGTTTCAAAAATAAAGCATAAAAAAATAGGGCCAGGGGCGTAGTGCGGAGGTAGAACACCCCTGCATTCAATCCCTGGTACCGCAAAAAAAATAAATAAATAAATAAATAAAAGAACACATCCATGCTTCCAATTGTCTGAAGGCTTCTACCTGCAGAGAAATGGACAAGGCTTGATTGTTCTCATTTCCATACCATAAAAATACTTTCTCCAATATTGGAAAGTTTGTTAAGCTATCTGTCTCCAAACTTCTTCACTGTAACAACTTGCTCTCTTTTTCCTTCAAAACCAATAAAATATCTGTCCAAATCTTAATCAATTAGTTTGACTTGTTTTCTGATTTCTTTGTGACCTTGGATTAGGCAAACATCTTTTAGATGAGACATCAAAAGCACAAATCTCTAACAAAAAAAATGTAGAATGGACTTCATCAAAAGTAGGAACTTCTGCTTTTTGGAAGACACTTTTAAGAAAATGAAAAGACAAACCACAGACTGGTTTCACTGATCACATATTCAATAAAGGACTTGTATTCAGACTAATAAAACTCAAAGTACAATAACACAAGCCATTTTTTAAATGGGCAGAAGATACACAGAAAATAAGCACACAACGGGGCTTCAGATAAATGAAGAGACCAGTAGAACAGTGGCAGAGGATTAAAGGAAGGAGAGAGGTGGGGAGGGGAAAAGGGAGAAATGATGAAGGAAACGGTTCAACTGATGCTATGCCCACATATGAAGTTATCACACCCAATCTCACTAACGCCCAGGGAGGGGAGGAGTGGGATGGGATCCAGAGGGAAACACCAAGTGCCGTGTGAAGGTATGTGTGTAACACTCTGAACCTCACTGTGATGTATAATTACAGTGCACCAATAAAAGTATAAAAATGTTCAACATCATTTGATTTTTCAGGAAATGCAAACTAAAACCACAATGAAATAATGTTATGCATCGATTAGAATGACTACAATTTTAAAAGTGTGACTAATTCAAGAGTGAAAGGGTAAGGAGCAACTGGAACTCTTACATATTTTTCATAGCAAGGTAAAATGGTTCAACTATTTATTTATTTATTATTTATTTATTTAGTTAGTTAGTTATTGGTACTGGGGATTGAACCCAGGGGCATTCTACCACTGAGCTATATCCATAGCCCTTTTTATTTTTTGTTTTGAAAAAATGTCTCACTAGATTGCTGAGAGTCTCACTAAATTGCCAAGGCTGGTCTCAAACCTGCAATCCTTCTGTCCCAGTCTCCCAAGTACTGGGATTACAGACATGGGCCACCATACCTGGCTCAGTTCAACCACTTTACAAACACAATCTGGAAATTTCTTTATGAATTAAATATACCCCTACCATATAACCCAACAATTCTACTACTAGGCATTTACTCAAGATAAATGAAAGCATATGACCATAAAATTATACACATAAATGTTTATACCAGCTTTATTTGTAATAGCCAAAACTGGAAACAAACTAAATGTCTATCAATTCATGAATGGATAAACAAATTATTGAATATCCATATAATGCAAGTACTGGGATTATAGCATGTGCCACCACACCCAGCTTGTATATTCCATTTATATAAAATTCTAGAGAATATAAATAATCCATAGTGACAGATGCAGACTGACATTTGATGGGATGGAATGGATTGTAGAGAGAGAGTAAAGGCTTAATAGGAGGTATAAAGAAACTGGGGGTGATAGATACACCCATCATATTGAAAGTAGTGCTGGTTTCACAGGGGTATACATATCTCAAAATTTATCAAATTGGGCCAGGCGTGGTGGCGCACGCTTGTAATCCCAGTACTTTGGGAGGCGGAGACCAGAGGATCCGGGTTGGCGGCCAGCCTCAGCTCTCTCGCTCGCTCACTCTCTCTCTCTCTCTCTCTACTTAGTGAGGCCCTCCGCAACCTCATGAGACCCTGTTTCAAAATAAAGTATAAAAAATAGGGCCGGGGGTGTAGCGCGGAGGTAGAACGCCCCTGGGTTCAATCCCCAGTACCGCAAAAAAAAAAATTTTATCAAATTGTACACTTTAAATATGTACAGCTTATTGTATGTCAGCTTATTGTATGTCAGTTATACCTCAATAAAACTATATGCAAACTATTTAAAATACAGTGCATCAGAGAACTTTGTATTTTTCTTCAATTTCTTGACAAAACTTCTTGAGAAGGCAATGATTCAAGGCTGTGATACCAATAAAGATGACAACTTTAGCAGCTATAAATGTCTTTCAGGATTTTTTGGCAAAATCAATTAATACCAGTGTGAAACAATGAGTCATGACATGTGAAGATTATCTTCATCAAAGGATAAAACCAGCTGTTTACCAAAGCATAATAGGTATCATGGATGGCCAAAATAGCAAGATTTTTTCTAACAAAATTTTGCTCTTTAAAAACACTTTCCACCAATTCAAAGAGGTTACAGACCTATGGCATAGCTTACAAACCAGTATTCTCATTTACAGTGTCACTGCATTCGTAATAGCACAATAGCCAAAAAAGCAAGAACAAAACTAATAGACATCAGTAGTTCTATCTACATGCATGGACCAATGATGAGAATGTGTCATAATCCAATCTAGCAATCAATCAATTTGATTATGCATACCTGAAGCCCAATTTTTAATATCATTAATGTTTTTATAACATATGACAAAAATTATATTTTATAATGTATTTTAAAGCTTAGCTTTTTATCATTTGTAATTATATAACATATAATTAACATATTCATGTTTTCAAGACCCTTAAACTAATGCTGAAAACATAAAACTTACCATCAATATCAATAGTTTTTAGTGCCCGTCGCATTTCTGAATCATCTATAGAAATCTTCAAGGTGCAAAGGACCATTGGCAGATCATTCACATAAATCTGACCCCTTCGAATTTTACTGAAAATTACACAGGCTTTTTGAAGTGCTGCACACATATAACAAAACATTTAGTTAATTTACTTAAAGGAATAATTAACCTCAGCCCCTACCCCACCAACACTCACTCTCTTGAAAAAAAAGTCATTAAAAGAAGAAAGGAAAATAAATTTTTGTTTCCAGATCCTCCATTTTAAAAATCTATCTCATAGTTGGCATGGTGTAGCATACCTGTAATCCAAATATTTGGGAGGCTGAGACAGGAGGACTGCAGGTTCGCGGCCAGCCTCAGCAACCTCGTGAGGCCCTCCGGAACTTAGTGAGACCCTGTTTCAAAATAAAACATATAAGCCGGGCTTGGTGGTGCACACTTGTAATCCCAGTCCTTTGGGAGGCAGAGACTGGAGGATCCGGGTTCGCGGCCAGCCTCAGCTCTCTCTCTCTCTCTCTCTCTCTCTCTCTCCCCCTGTCTCTCTCTCTCTACCTAGTGAGGCCCTCCGCAACTTCGTGAGACCCAGTTTCAAAATAAAATATAAAAAAATAGGGCCGGGGGTGTAGCGCGGAGGTAGAACGCCCCTGAGTTCAATCCCAGGTACCGCAAAAATAAATAAATAAATAAATAGATAGATAAATAAATAAATAAATAAATAAAACATATAAATACGGCTGGGGGTGTAGCTCGGTGGTAGAATGCCCCTGAGTTCAATCACAGTACCACAAAAAAAAGTTTGTTGAGTTGAATTTGGTTTCAGTGAATACTACATTTTCAGAAAAAATAAAATAGCTCTAAATGTGAAAGACTAAAAAATCAGTAATACTGACTTTGATAATAGGAAGGTTTTTTTGTTTTGTTTTGTTTTTTGCGGTACCAGGGATTGAACCCAGGGGCATTCTACCTCTGCGCTACACCCCCGGCCCTATTTTTTATACTTTATTTTGAAACCGGGTCTCACGAAGTTGCGGAGGGCCTCACTAAGTAGAGAGAGACAGAGAGAGAGAGAGAGAGAGAGAGCTGAGGCTGGCCGCGAACCTGGATCCTCTGGTCTCCGCCTCCCAAAGTACTGGGATTA
>PVJS01057532.1:0-12026 GCA_004027185.1 Glis glis | reverse complement strand
AAAAAAAAAAAAAAAAAAAAAAAAGGAAAGGAAAGTGAATGCTCCTGGATTTTAAGTCAATGGGCCCCAAAGGGAATGAATGAAAGTGAAGGATCTTGGAATTTGAGAATGTGCTAAATGCCTCATTTCTAGTTTTGTATAATCTTCACAGTTTTGGAGTTATTTGCCATGCCTATGGCAAAGAAAAATTTCAGAATCCTACTAATTATTCAATATTATGGGGATCAAGCATATAGATATTGGTTCTATGCTCTCTCTCCTTTTATTTTTTCTTGCACATCAGATCAATAAGTGCTCACCAAGGAGATAGTAATAAGTGTTTGATTCTTTGGGTTTTTTTTTTCTTCCACGCGAGTGTGTAATTTAATCTAAGGCAAACAATAATAATCTCATAATGCAATCATTCTAAGCATCCCCTGTCTTTAGGTTCAAATGTGGTCGTATTAATATAAGTGTTCAAGCTATTATAACCCTCCTCCATCCAGGAGTTGAACTTGTCCCTGGTTTTCCCCAGGAGTATTCAAGAATGTTTTTATTCAATATGTTGCTGTAGGTAGGTGAGAACTCAATAGTATTGCTTCTCACAGGCCAAGTGTCCTACCATTGCCTTCTCCCTTACACACAGTCCTGTTCTTCAGGGGGACACTCTGGTGCTGAGAGCTACCAATGTACTACCATGAACCTTCTCGAATGGGGACATGTCTGGAGCAACTCCTTCCTGGAACCAAATTGCTTTTGGTTACTTGTTCCCTAAAGCAATGCTTGGCCAGACACTGGCAAATTACACCCTTTATTTTTTTTTGGTACTGGGGATTGAACCCAGAGGCATTCCACCTCTGAGGTACACCTCCAGCCCGATTTTATTTCTTATTTGGAAACAGGGTCTCACTAGGTTGCTGAGAGCCTCCCTAATTTGCCAAGGCTGGCCACAGACCTGTGATCATCCTATCTCAGCTTCCCAAGTACTGGAATTACAATCGTGCGCCACCTTGCTTGGCTAAATAGACTCTTTTAGTTCTTGCTCTAGCCCTTTTCTTGTATATCAATTATGACTCACTAAGTTATTCTACTCAAATATCATTGGCTTAAAACCAAAAAGTTTCCTTTTTCCTCCCACAAGATGTTTATCAGAGGTTGTTAGCCAGGGAGATCTGCTTATTGGTAGCACGCACATATTAAACTGGGCAGATTATCCTCCATGTCAAATCCTGCTGCTTCCTGTAACAGAGCTTCCTCTATTACAGGAACTATTTAAAAGCCAATTAAATGCCTATCTTGAAAGTGACAGATGGCACTTTCATTTACAACTCATTGGCCATAACTACCACATCACTGCAGTCAAGATATGACAGAGGTCCAGGAAGTACAATCCTACCATGTGTCCTGATGGAGGGAGACCTAGAAATCTTTGGTGGATGTAACTGTCACTTTATTAAAGCATTCAAACCAGGACTTTTAATGAGGACTATTAAAAGTCTATTGTCCTACCTTTTTTTTTTTTTGGTATTGGGGATTGAACCCAGGAGTATTTTACCTTTGCGTTACACCCCCTGGACCTTTTTATTTTTTATTTTGAGACAGGGTCTTGCTAAATTGCCATTAAATGAGGCTGCCTTGAACCTGAGATCCTCCTGTCTCAGCCTCCCATCTCAGCCTCCCAAGTACTGGGATTACAGGTGTGCACCACTGTGCCTGGCCTATTTGCCCTATCTAACCATCAAATAAAGAAAAAATAAAAACTTAAGACAATGGGTATGCTAATTTCCTTGATTTGATCATTACTCAATGTATTCATGAATCAAAACATCACATTGTACTTAATAAATACATATAATTATTATATGTCAATCAAAAATAAATGTATTCAGCCAGGCGTGGTGGCGCACGCTTGTAATCCCAGTACTTTGAGAGGCGGAGACCGGAGGATCCGGGTTCGTGGCCAGCCTCAGCTCTCTCTCTCTCTCCCTGTCTCTCTCCCTGTCTCTCTCTCTCTACTTAGTGAGGCCCTCCGCAATTTCGTGAGACCCAGTTTCAAAATAAAGTATAAAAAATAGGGCCGGGGGTGTAGCGCGGAGGTAGAATGCCCCTGGGTTCAATCCCCGGTACCGCCAAAAAATAAATAAATAAATAAATAAATAAATGGATTCAATTTAAGGAATGAAAGCCTATTATTGCTGGGCATGGTAGCATATGCTTGTAATCCCAGTACTTGGGAGGCTGAGACAGGAGGATCTCAGGTTTCAGGCCAGTCTCAGCAACTTAGACCCTCAGCAACTTATCAAGACCCTGTGTCAAAATAAATATAAAATTGGGCTGGGGTGTGTAGCTCAGAGGTAGAACGCCCCTGGATTCAATCCCCAGTACAAAAAAAAAAAAGCGTATTATCAGTATTCTTCACTATTTTCAACCCCTTTCCCCAAATCTGTGCCCAGGTACCTCTATACCAGACTACTTCTCCAGGAAAGAAAAAGAAATCACCCATCCATCTCATGAATATATTCAAATATGCAAAAAGATATCTGTGTTTCCCAACTCTCTAGGTACAATAAGAATAATCTAATTTGGACTCAGGTTAGGCATCTGACCACAACACAGTCTCATTTCTGAATGATGTCTGCATTGTAGGCTTCTTTAAATGTAATTCTATTCTCACAAAAACTGTTCAAAGTAAGTCATGCCATTATACTCATTTGATGATATGAAACTAAATCACTAAAAGGTTGAATGGCTTCTTTAAGATTATTTGGCTAGTTTATGGTAAATTTGGTTATAATTTGAGAGTCTAAGCTCAAGTGTTCTTACCAAAGCATTTCAATTTCTCCTCAAAAAATGGAATAAATTGAATTATACTATAGAGGCTGCAGAGAATATATATTTTTATTTTATTTATTTTGCCTTCTTTTTATAATAACTGGGAACTATGAATTTTACAAAGTATGAGCAGTATGAGCAGGGATGGGTGTGGTGGCACACACCTGTAATTCCAGTACTTGAGAGACTGAGACAGGAGGATAACAGTTTCAAGACCAGCCTCAGCAACCTAGTGAGACCCTGTTTCAAAAATGGACTGAGGGCTGGACGTGGTGGCGCATGCTTGTAATCCCAGTACTTGGGAGGCGGACACTGGAGGATCTGGGTTTGCGGCCAGCCTCAGCTACTTAGCTAGGCCCTCTGTAATTTTGTGAGACCTGGTTTCAAAATAAAGTATAAAAAAATAGGGCTGGGGGTGTAGCTCGGAGGTAGAATGCCCCTGGGTTCAATCCCCGGTACTGCCAAAAAAAAAAAAAAATGGGCTGAGGGTGTAGCTCAGAGGTAGAATTTCTCTGGATTCAATCCCCATTACCAGACACAAAATAGTATGAGCACAAGAATTTGTTGTTAAATGTTAATGAATTATAAAGAAGATATCGACTTGTCTTGATAATCTGAATAGGTGGTCAGCAAATTTATTTGAGAAAGGGAGAACTGGTGTCCTAGTTAACAGACTTTTTATTAATATTTTAATTGAAAAATCATAATTACATACATTTAGGGGGTATAATGTTATGTTTTGATATGCATGCAATGTGAATAATTAAATCAAGTTAATTAACATATCCATCATCTCATTTACCAATCATTTTTAGGGCAAGACATTTGAAATTACTCTTACTTTGAAACATAAAATATTTTTGACTATAAACACCCTGCTGTTCAATAGATCTCAACATCAACATTTATTCCTCCTTTCTATCTTAAATTTTGTCTTCTGCCAAAAAATCTCCCCTTTCTTCCTCTACTCCTTCCATGCCCTGTTCTCTGGCAATAATCACTCTCTTCTCTGCTTCTATGAATTCAACTTTTTTAGATTCCACATAGAAGTGAGATCGTCCTCCATTTGTATTTCTGTCTTTCTGTACCTGGTTTCTTTCACTTAACATTGTGTCCTCCAGGCTCACCCATGTTGTTGCAAATGGAAGAGTTTCTTTCTTTTTCAAGGCCAAATAGTAATCCATGTGTTTATGTGCCACATTTTCTTTGTCCACTGATCTGTTCATGGACACGTAGGTTGCTTCTGTATTTTGGCTATTGTGAATAGTGCTGTAATTAACATGGGAGTGCAGATATTCCCTTAAATATATACCTAGATGTGGGATTTTGGACTCATATGGTTACCACATTTTTAATTTTACATTTTTACTAATCCCAAAGAACATATCATGAAAACTAAGCATATTATAATAAGAGCAAATACTAGTTGGTAACATTGAAATGCATAATAATCTCAGTTAATAGAATAACAGTCCTATATACTCCTTCCTGAGTCTTTCCTTTTGAACTCCTGAATCCTCTCTACCCACATAAGAAATCCTCTTAGCTCTTCTTTCAAAATATATCAGAACCAGCCTCTTCTCTCACCCATAGATAGTCCCTGTGGTCAACTTGATTCTCACTTGGTACAGAATCTGTCGGTGACTGCCCCGTGGCGCACCTGAGAGGCAAAGAATGATGCAGACAGAGAGCAGATTGAGAGGGGCAGGCCAGGGGACCTCACTCTTAGGCAAGGGCCCCACTGGACACTGATCCACAGCTTTTATTCATTCTAAAGGAAGGAGGTTGAGGCATGGATGCTGTTGCATATGTGCAGTCCAGGGAGTAATGTTTAACTACTAAACATGCAGAGAGGGTTAGGGGGTAAAGTCTAACTGGGCTGACTGCAGAAAAATTGCAGAAAGTCTTTGAGATAGGGGTTAGCAATAAAACCGCTGAGGATGTGCAGAAGATCCTTGAGACAATGTTTGACAAGTGGGATATTTGGGAATAGGTGCCAGCAAGAGACACAGGAACGTTTACCTTGGAGGAACAGGCTGCTTTCAGCGAGTTCAACAGTCTAATCATGGCTTTTCATGACCCTTAGACCTTTCCAAGGCAAATGTTAACCTGTTTCTGGCAGTCCATTCCCCACACGCATCAGCTTGGCAACTTGTTCCCCTGCTTCCCCACTTCCTTCCTGCTGTCATTTTTCATACAGCAGACAGAATGATCTTTCTCAAACAAACTTTTTATATGTAACTTAATATACATACAAAAAGTATGTAAAGAATAAACACACCGCTTAACAAGTATTGTGATGTGAATTCTCATATAGTTAACACTGAGATCAAGAAATAGAACATTATACTCAATGCATCAAGAATAAAATCATGTTTTCTTTCTCTTAAATGTACTCTTTATCTTGAACTTTATTGCTTTATGTGCAACAATATATAGTATAAATGTTCTAACTTCTTTTTACATTTTACGTAAACCAGACCATGTAATTTGTACCTCTTTTATATCTAGATTTTTTATAAGTTCACCCATGTCACTCTATGCCTTTGTGTTTTTATTATATGATTGCTCCAGTTCTCTGTTGTGATACAATGCATCACTCCCGACTGTCACTACAAAGTGGTCTGAAATAAGCAACTATTTTATTATGCTCCTGGATTCTGTGGGTCAGGAACTCAAACAGGATACAGTGTAGAGACTTGTCTCTGCTGCAGTGTCTGGGGTCTCAGCTGGAAGGGCTCCATGTCTGGGACTGGTATCTTCTGGAGGCTTCTTCACTCGTGTGTCTGGAATCTGGGCCGGGATGCCACAGCCAGTAACTGTATATAGATCAGGGCATGGACCGTTGCCTTCTCAGTGTGGGGTGGGCTTCATGATAGCATGGTGGCATCAGGCTAGTCATATTTCTTACATAGTGGTTCAAGGTTCCAAGAATGAATATCCCAGTTACACTAAGAAGAAACACATGCCCTTTTACAACATAGATTCTGAAGATGTGTGGTTTCATTCCCATCAAAATCTATTGTTAATAATTGCCACTAGCCCAACTAGATTCAAAGGGGAGATAGATACATGGAACTCACCTCTTGATTGGATTAGTGTCAAATAATTTTGGTGTTTTAAACAACACAATATTATCATTATATGAATATATTATAATTTACACATCAATTCTACTTTTGATGGATGTTTGGGTTGTGTGTACTTTGGGCTATTATGAACAATGATCCTACAAACGCTCTCTTTGTATACTCTAGTACCTGTCAAAGTATACTTCTAGAAGAAATATACATAGGAATAGAATTTTAAGGTCTCAAGAGTTTGAAATATTCGACTCTGCTAGACACTGTCAGTGTGTTTATAAAAATGATTGTACCAATTTACACTGCCCCCAAGCAGAAAAGTGGGGACAATGGAGCAAATACAGAGTGCTTGCTTTAAAATGTAATATTTTGCTTAATGCCCTGCAGAGATTCCAACAGCTCTTGACATAATAATCAAACCCTTTACCATGGCCTGCAGGACCTATGTAACCAGTCTCTGCACTTCTCTGTGACCCTATCCTTACCTTTCCATAAAGCTCCTGCCCTATGGGCCTCCTTTCTAGTTCTAAAATAAGATGAGCTCATTCCCCACCTAGGACCATTGTGCCTGCTAGTCTTCTGCCTGGAAAGCTAGCTTCCCCCAAGTCAAATATTTCTGCTCCTCTGAGAGGACTTGCCCGATTATCCATCTAAATTGCATCTATTCCCCACCCATAGTTTCTTCCCTTCCCGCTGTTCCGTTTCCATCATATCAGAAGCCCACTACATGAGTTTATCTTTTCTTACATATTTATTTTCTTATAGTTTGCCTTGAACTACTAGGGTCCACAGGGACTTGATATGTGTAAAAGACTATTTTTAGAATTAACACATTTTTAAATAATCTATCAATTGATTGAGTGAACTCACCAAGATGTTTGATAACAGGAAGTATGTCTCATATTCCTTTTACATATGTACTTCTGTCTAGCACAAGGCTTGTGGTAAGGAGACGTGAAGTCATATTAATACTTTGAATCATGTGACTAACGTTAATGTTGAAATAGAATAAAATCTCACGGCCTAGATTGGCTTTCTAGGTTTTAAGTTGAACTGGTAACCCAGGGTCTGAGAGACCAGTAAGAACTGTGTCCATTTCTGAATGTAAAAAGGCACCGTAGAGGCTAAAGTTCACCCGACTGCAACCATTACTGATTTCCCCCTGTTCATTCTTCAGATACTAGCTATTGTCTCTCTCCCTCCATCCTTTGACAGATTAAGCTCAGGTCTCTTCTGTAGGCTATGAAGATGCTGAAATTTAACTCCAGTAGTTTTGAAGCTGTAATAAAAGCAGCAAATGCTAGAAAGACTGTCTTCACGATACAGTGAGTATCGCTTTGGCAATAAGTGACTACTTGAAAGAGATTTTGAATGTGTTGTCCGATTCTCTGTGACACTCTGGTGACAAGGTCAGTTGATTATGCAAATTTAAAGCTTTTGAGATGAAGCTTTTTGAAAAGATGTGTATGAAAAAACCGAATCACCTGGAGAAAGACTTTACCAGCCAATCCTCTTCGTTGGCAACTGTCACACCTCAGTTGAGTGTACTTCCTCTGTGTAGGGAGTCTTAATAGCTGCTTCAGACTTGTTGAACAAATTTCTGGGCCCCATACTCAGAGTTTATTTAATGAGTTTGGAGTGAAGCTTAAAAAAATTGCATTTCTAACAAATTCCCAGATGATAGAGATGCTGCTGGTCTGGGTGCCACACTCGGAGAAGCACTCCCTTAAGATGAGCTGCTCTTTTATTCCACCATCTCTGAATTCTTGCTTTTTGATTGTCTCCTTTTATTCTAGACAAATATACTCAAAATTCAATTATACCTCCACATTCAAACTCTTTTGGAAGCATGACTCCTATATCTATAAATGATCAGTAGACATTTCTAACTGGATGAGATTTCCACAGTTCAGACTCAGTGACCTTGGAAATGTCCCCTGAAGTCCAGCTCTAGTCCTTCCCTCCTGATTTTGGCAAATAATGTAATTAAGATTTTCACTTTATCAAGTTTTAGATGTTTTTCCACCTGTTTTGCTTCTTCTTATTGTTTAGTTTGGGTTAACTTTATTGTTATAAATATGAAGAGGGATTTCTAGGTAGAGTAATAGCTGTCTGAAGATAGATTTATCATTATGGACAAAATACCTACATTGACTTTTTCTGAATCCTGGTGCACAGATCAAATATTGATAGTCTTGGTAGGTTGAACACCATCCTGCTAGAAAAAGCTTAAGTGAAGCAAAAATTTCCAAGCCCTACCCCAAGTTTACAATTTTGAATTATAAATTGTGAGGATGGTACCCACAAATCAGTAATTTTATTAAAGAGGACTTGGACTACATTTTGCTAACTGTTTACTAAGATGATGGTATAAGATATTTTAATATCACTTGCTCAAGTCCTGAGTAATCAAAACCTTTCTTACCCTTTAAGGATTAAGTCAAAAGTTCCTTTTCTCAATAATATCAGTACTTCCAACTCTTCTTTTCCAACATAGCCTCAGTATGTGTTCAAATAGACGTTAATCTTTTTGTTGCTATGTTGGTAATATTTTCTGCATTCCCTGCTGATAACCATTTTGGGATTCTGCATGCAAAATGTCCATATAATGATGTGACACAGATACGGGTCTTCACCTTCAGTTTCTGAGTCTCTTCTGCTAGCATTCTTTGAGTTTGCCGGAACAGTTTATTCATGTAATTGATCTTATCTTTATTTGTCAATGAAACCAGCCCTGGGGGTTTTCCCAGAAGATTCTTCTGACAACATGGAGATACAACAGAAAGGGCACCATGTTAAAAATAGAATAGATAATATTTTCCAGGCAAGATGATTGTCACTGCCTGGTATGTCTTTCTCATCCTTGGATCTCTCTTTCAGGTACTATCTCTCTCTCTCTCTAATCTATCTCTAAATAATAATAAATAAATAAAAATAAATAGAGATAGAGATAGAGAGAGAGAGAGAGAGAGATTGAGAGATTATTTATTTATGGTACTGGGGATTGAACCCAGGGGCATTCTATCTCCAAGCTACACCTCCAGCCCTTTTTATGTTTTGTTGCAAAACAGGGTCTAGCTAGGTTGCTGAGGCTGGCCCTGAACCTGTGATCCTCCTGTCTCAGCCCTCCCAAGTACTAGGATTACAGGTGTGCACCACAGAGCCTGGCTACAGATATTTTTTAACACAGAACTAGTAGAGAGAAAAATGAATGTCCTGAGGCTTTTTCTAAAGTTTCATGGAATAGGAAACGTTGGGAGAGGTTTCTGTGCCTCTCCTCCCTAATAACAACAATATACAACAACAAAATGGCATCTCACGTTCAGATTTCAATTGACTAGCATGGGAGAAGACAGACATTGTGTAGATAATGCAACTTAGTTAGTGAAGGGCAACATTCAAAAATCTTAAATTAATATCATGAAGGAGGGGAAATGTCAGGGAATAAAAGACTAGGGGCAATCTAGGTGTTTATTTAGCATCTTCATTGTCCCATCTCTACACACATTTTTCTTTCTCTATATTTTGTTTACTACCAATACTCCTGCCAACACAATCTCCACTACTGCCTCTACCACAATCGCCACCTGTACTCATCCACTGACTGCTACCACCACAGCATCATCACCACCATCTTCTCTTCCACCATGATGACAACTTCCAGCTCCATCCCCGCCACCATTCCCACCTCCAGTGCTCCCCAAACATCACCCTTCATCCCAAACATCATCCACCATCACTGTCTACCAGTTCCCACATGATCACTTTCCAGATCTTTCTTCTGAGAAAAACTCCATTATCAGTAGAGTGTAAAGGAATCATGAGATCTGATCCACTCTCTACAATAAGGCAGAAGAGATCTAATTTTCCCAGACCCATGTGAGTGAATCATATTCTTCATTTTCTTTTGGTCAGGTCTTCAAGAACAAAAGCTCTCAATAGAAGAGGGTATCTGTAGACTTGCTATCACCACTCTGCATTCCCATCCCCTGGGGGAGCTGTTCAGGACAACACTCAGCCATGCCCTGAGTTGCCTGTTTTTCTACACAAGTTTCCAAACTGCAAGTCAGACCTGTTTAAAATAAAATCAAAGACTCTTTAGAAGAGCAATATCAAAGGATGCTTCTTTTGCCTATAGGTAGCACCAACTTTTAGCTTTTAAATATTTTATAGAAAAAAAACATGCAAATCTACACAATCTGCAGGATTGGTTTTTGCAGGAGATCAGTGGTCAGCACAGATGGAAATGGGAGTGAGAAAAACTCAAGATCTTGATTCTCTTTATTTTAAAAGCTATAGTTTTTTCTGAAATGTCTGTCTTTTTTTTCCCTCAAGAATCATAGCTCAAACAAAAACAAAATCTGAAAGCATTAGTGACTTTCTTCTCCTATCCACAGCCTTCTTCTTTTCCCATGACCACCACCACACTGCCTTTAAAAAAAAAATATATATATATATATATATATATATATATATAATTTTTTTTCTGTTTTACACATTCCAAAATGAAAAACCGAGTGACTGTCACAAAAATGAAATGAAAAAGTTCATAGCTCTGCTCTCACAAATATATGGTTTCAGGGTTACATAGGCCATATCTCTAGTTTATAGAACAAAGAAATGTGTGCTTGGCTGATGCCCAACTGAAGAAAGCCACTGGTGTAATTCTGGTTTCTTTAGGGTGCTACGGTTCCTCCAAGCATTGGTGCTGACTTCTATACATGCAGCCTGGAGCATCCAGATTAATGTTCATACAAAATGAATCCTCATGCGAGCTGATTTCCATACAGGAAGCTGCCCTCCGAGTTTTCTCTATGTGTCAAAATCACGATTTACATAGTCTGGATCCTAAACACAACCATCTCCAAAAGGATCTTTAACTTCAGGGTTCTTTATTATTGTTATTGGTACATTGTAATTATACATCAGAGTGAGAATCAGTGACGGATACACACATGCACACAGCATTCATTGTGTGTTTCCCTCTCGGTCCCTCCTTGCTCCTCCCCCTCCCCAGAGATAATATTTACTTTGATACAGATGACTTCATGGTATGAACAAAGATTATTTGAATAGTTTCCATCATCAGATCTCCCCTTCTTCCTCCCCACCACCCTCCCTGGATCCCCTTCCCCCATTCCACGGGGATCTCCCCTCATTTATCTGAGATCTTCTTTATTTCCCAGTTTCTCTCTAGCTTCCGCATATGAGTGAAAACATCTGGCCCTTCACGTTCTGTGACTGGCTAATCTCACTAAGCATAATATTCTCGAAGTCCATTCATTTTTCCTGCAAATGACATAATTGTGTTCTTTTTTTATGGCTGAGTAAAATTCCCCTATGTGTATGTACCATAATTTCATAATACATTCATCTGTTGTGGGATACCTAGACTGGTTCTGTAGTTTGGCTATCATAAATTGGGCTGCAATAAACATGGAAATACATGTTCCCCTCTACTAATCTGATTTCAATTCCTTTGGGAAGATCCCCAAAAGTGGTATGGCTGAGTCATACAGTGGCTCCATTCTCAATTTTTTATTTCTTTTTAACTTTTTAAAATGCTTTAATGTTTTATCATATTCAATCTTAATGAGTTATGATAGTAGTTAAACTACCTCAACTAAGCAATCCTGAGAGATAAATAACCTTGTGTGTGTGTGTATGTGTGTGTGTGTCGGTGTGTGTGTGTGTGTGTGTGTGTGTGTGTGTGTTTGTGTGTGTATTACTGGGAATTGAACTCAGGGGCTTTCTACCTCTGACCTACACTCCCAGCCCCATTTAATTTTTAATTTTGAAGTAAGGTGTCACTAAGTTGCTGAGACTGGCTTTCAACCTGCGATCCAACTGTCTCAGCCTCCCAAGTACTAGGATTACAAGTGTGTGCCACCACACACAGCTGTAACCTTATTTTATATACTTGTAATAGTTGGTCTGGTTTGTCAACTTGACTCACCCCAGATCATATGACTTTGGTTGTGTAACAGTGGATTGAACCGGAAGTCCTGCCCTGAATGTGGGTAGCAGGGTTCTGATAGGTACAGGACTTAGATAAAAGAAGGAGAAAGCCACTTAGAAGGAGCCACTACTCTTCCTGAAGAGAACGCATCTGCTCTCGTTTGAGATCGTCAG
>PVJS01057531.1:0-12025 GCA_004027185.1 Glis glis | reverse complement strand
CAACTTCGTGAGACCCGGTTTCAAAATAAAGTATAAAAAATAGGGCCGGGGGCTAGCGCGGAGGTAGAACACCCCTGGGTTCAATCCCCGGTACCACAAAAAAAAAAAAAAAGAAATAAAGAGACTAAAGGTACATAACAACTAAATTTAACATGTAACCCTTGATTGCATCCTGGGTTAAAAACAAGCCAAGAGTTTTATTATTAACATTATAACATTAATATTCTTTAATGTTTGGACAACAGGGATGTAATAGGTTGTTTGCAAGAATGGCTATAATTATTCATGCTCTTGTATCCATGCCCCTGAGCAATATGACTTTGTGGTTCCCCAATCAAGAGGAACTCGTGACTTGCTTTGGCCAAAAGACTGCAACATGAGGGATGCTGTGACAGTTTTAAGCCTAGGCATCAAAAGTCTTTGCACACTTCCACTGTGCTTTGAAACCTGCATATAAGCCAGGGGAACAAGCCTGGCCTTGACCTTCGGAGTAAACACAAGCCATCCAGACTGAGGCCAACTGAGAGCAGCCAACCCCTGTGTGACCCAGCAGCTGAGTGCAGGTGTATGAAGGACCCCAGCCAATCAGTGGACCCTGATCCACAACAGAAGAGCCACCCACTGACCCACTGAATTGGAAGCATTAAGAAATGGAAGTTAACCAGGTGTGGTGGTGCACGCCTGTAATCCCAGTACTTGGGAGGCTGAGACAGGAGCATCACAGGTTTGAGGTCAGCCTCAGCAACTTAGCAAGACCCTCAGCAACTTAGTGAGACCCTGTTTCAAAATAAAAACTAAAATAATGGGGCTGGGAGTGTAACTTAGAGGTAGAACACCCCAGGGTTCAATCCCCAGTACCATACACAAAAAAAGAAGTTGTTTGAAGCTACTGAATTTTGGTATGATTTGTTACTTTGTTACACAGCAAAACTAGGCAATTGGAGGTAAAATTTCAATAAAGACTGTATATTAGATAATATCATGGAATCAGTATTAAATCTCTAGAACATGATAATGATATCATGGTTATATAGAAGAAAAAAAGAGATAAAGAATCATGATGTCTCCACCCCCAAGTTTAAATATGCACTTATTTTTCTCTAAAGAGAAAGCAAATGTGGAAAAATGTTAAGTCAGTAAATCTAAGCAAAGGGTGTTTGAATGTTCTTTGTACTAATCTGTTTCAATTTTTTCAAAATAAAAAGTTAGATAGAAAAATAAAACGCATGCCTATCTGCAGAACACAGCAATACTGAATATTTATTTCCTGGTAACACGAGAAGCCACTGTATAGTGAACAGACATTTCTGGTGCTTTCTTGCCAGCCCCCACCCCCTTCCTTTCTTACTGGAGGCAACTACTACTTCTGCTGAAGGGGGAGGAGAGCAGATATAAACTGCAGTAACCCAGAGGTATATCCTGATACACTTATAAGAAAGATTCATTAATAATTAAGGAACGTTTAAAGGTGGGTATTAATAGCAAGCAACCACTAAGTGAGGTTTTCTTCCTAACATAATCTGAAAAAAATAATTTGTGTAGGGTTAGATGAGACATGAAAAGAAAAAATCTTTGGTAAGAAACATGGGCAGGTCTTTGAACTACTTTATGTTAGAAAACAAATATTCTTGTTTCTCTATTTTAAGGGGTTTCTCAACTGCCTACAAAGGAGAAGAGTATCTTGCATTATATCTCTTCTCCCTGAAAATCCCTAAAGAATCTTACCAATAGAAGCTAAATCTTTTTTCCCCCACAGCCTAATGAAAGCCTCCTTTATATAATTTGGACTTTCCTCCAAGTGATATGCAGCAATTATTAATGCTGTGTACTGACTTATATGAACAAACCCAGAGGCCTAGGTTCAAAGGATACAGCCTTCTGAACTAAAATCCAAAGATTGGCTTTGTTATGCCATATAGAGAAACTCTGCTTACAATGACAATGAATGGCAAACAAAGCCCATGTCATTTTTTATATATGGAAAAACCCCAGTAATCTAGGTAGAAGTATTTTTTAGAACAATCTCTAGTTTTAAAGAGCCTTTAACTTCAAAAACTTCCAGTGGAGCAATTCCATGTATTACCATTGTCAGGTGAGAAAAGCATTCCACTTACATAAGAAAGGGAAGAAAACATCACAAGTTACTATACATTTCATGAGTCGGTTGTTCTCATCTGTCAGAACTAAAAAATTAACACAGCAAGGATAATTGTTTTAGGCATTATTTGGTTTGAAGCCAAATCCATGCCTGATTTCTCTTAGAGAATTCCTCAATTCTTGGGTCCATAAACCCCAGGATGTCTCAGAATACAGTTTGAAACCACAACTTTAAAATGACTGTGCAAGAGGTAGAAGTTACCACATGCAGGGAAAACCTTCCAGTTGCCTACACAAACTTCATCAGATTCAGAGAAACCAACCAGGCTGTCATGTCTTCAAGGAAACTTTGATGTTCAAAGAGAATTCTACTGTGCACATTAACTCTCGAAGTGTTCAGGGACATGGTAAAAGGCAGCTGCCCAGAAATAGGCTTTCCGGACTCACATCTGCATATGAGCCTCTCAGCCTCATTAAAGGACCAAATAGACACAGCGGACTTAAACATGGGTCTGGCTCAGCCACTGAGTGCCCATTCACTTGGCATCAGGAGTGTCAACTGTTTAAAGAAGTATAGACTTAACTGGCTCATTTGTCCATTCTGCAAACATTTATTGAGCAAATTTTACAATGCCAAGCCCAGAGTGAGGAAACACAGATGAAGATGACATGGCCCCTGCCTGCAAGCAGACCCCTAACGAATGGAAAAGCACAATCCAAGCACTCAGACAAGTGGGAGTACAGGACTGAGCAGGTACATGGCTAAGTACTTGAGCCTGGGCCTGAATCCTAACTCTACCACTAATTGGTTGGGTGATCTTGGGCAAATTTTACTAAATCTCTCCAAGTTTAGTTTCTCCAGCCACAAAATGGGGATTACATTGAGTTGTTGTCAATATTAAATGAGATAATGTGTACTATTATAATAAACTTTAGATAAATGTTGGCTATAATTTTTTGATCTTTTTATCTGGGTAGTAAAACTATCCAGTTATACTATGTATCTTTTAAAAATATGTATACTATATATCTTTTTAAAAATACATAGTATAAAAATACATAGTATAACTATTCAGTTGTGCTATGTATTTTTTAAAAATACATAATATAACTACCTAGTTATTCTATGCATCTTTTCAAATCTAAAATAAACCCTGAGATAATATGTATTAACTGCCTTTTTGCACAAAATATTTCCAAATCTGAAAAAAATACCCAAGACACAATAAGAGCTCAACTGCTATTTGTTTAATTAAATAAATGGATTGTGTAGTAGCAACCCTAAGAACTAAATCTCCCACAAGGAGAGTAAATTGGGTCAATGTGTATCAAATGGTCATCTAATAATGCTTCCAGAATGGATACCACAATGAAGGCAATGACAAGGACACCTGTAAGGGCCTGGACCTCAGGTAACCAAGATCAAGACTCACCTTGTTCCACCAAATAAAAAATACATGCATACATGGTGGTACACATCTGTAATCCCAGTACTTTGGGAGGCTGAGTTAGTGAGGCCCTCTGCAACTTAGTGAGACCCTGTTTCAAAATAAAAAATAAAATAGGGCTGGGGGTGCAGCTCAGGGGTAGAATGTCCATGGGTTCAATCCCCAGCAAAACACACACACATAAACACACACACACACACACACACACACACAAACACACACACAGCCATCCTCTGAATGAGTCCCCTGTGTGAATTAAAAGGCTATCTAGTAGTAGCTATCAGAAACACAGATCATCTGAACAGATAATCTTATAGTCATGGACACAAGAGAATAAATCCTATCCACAATAAAACATACAGAGTAATTTAGCACACAAAGGTCTGTTTCTTTCCCCCTGTTGTTGTTGAGAATATGTAATACCAAAACAAGGAATTCAAACATTTATGTCAGGGCAGCAAGCCAAGGAAAGTCTAGAATATATGATCCTATTAACACTAATGGAAGTGAAAGCAAGGTAAGAGAAAATAAAGCTCCCTGCCTTGACTCATACTGTGCATACTTTTTCCAAAATAAACAGCCAGCAATTATTCTTAGAAAGTTCCTCCTCTGTCTGCTGATAAATCACTGCCAGTTATAAACCTTTTGCTGATTTCAAAGGATGGCTTTTTTTTCTCCTTTGCTCCTCCACTTTTCGAATGCTTGGAAGGCGTTCTAAAGAGGGCTGAGGATGTTTTCCCTGGTCCTCAACCAAGCTGCTCTATCTACAGGTTCAGTGCCCTTCCAGCCACACACTCCACTATCAGACTGTTACTTAGAAATCACCGAGTTGAAGCTGGGCATGGTGGTGCATGCCTGTAATCCCAGTTCTTGGGAGGCTGAGATAGGAGGATCACAGGTTTGAAGTCGGCCTCAGCAATTTAGTGAGGCCCTCAACAACTTAAGGAGTCCAACCCTGTTTCAAATTTAAAAGGGCTGGGGTGTAGCTCAGAGGTAGAAAGCCCCTGGTTCAATCCCCAGTACCAAAAAAGAAAAAAAAAATACAAAGAAGCTCCTTGGAAGCCTGGTATGGTGGCGCATGCCTGTAATCCCAGTACTTGGGAGACTGAGACAGGAGGATCACAGGTTCAAGGACAGCCTCAGCAATGTAGCAAGACTCTCAGCACAACTGTTGTGAAACAAAAAATAAAAAAAGGCTGGTAGTGTAGGTTGGAGGTAGAATGCCCCTGGGTTCAATCGCAGTACAAGAAAGCAAGAAAGAAAGGGTCTCCTTGGAACTCTCTTCTTTCAGGGGATCAGAGAGAAGCTGCCTCTCCCTTTCCCCACAAGGCCCCTATGCCCAGTGATGAGGTACATGCCTTACCTACCCCCAACCACCACTATTGACAAGCACCCTGCTCTGGAAAAATTGGCCTGGAAAGTTTAAAAATTAAAAAAAAATCCTGAGTATCTCAGTGCTCATTTCCAGCCTCTTCATAAACCAGAAGAGAGAAGAATAGTTTAAATTTGGATTTTTTCCCTGACTCATTAGGTAAGCTCTAACAGCCAGAACAGATGGACAGACATTGGCTCTCTCTGCTGACCTCTCTATGAACCTCAAATAAATCTCTTTATTTCCCAGTCTTGTTGTTTTCTTTGTGGGTTTAACCAATAAAAATGGGTTCAACCTCAGCTGACATCCTTGCAGAAGAGATGAGGATTGCACATTGCCTGGGCTCTGGGACCCTCTGAGGCCAGGTCCTGCCCTGCCTAGTCTCTGATCCCAGGCCCAAACTGCCTCACCCACATTTTCTCTGAATTCCATCCCTGCAATCCCTGCCGCTGGGACCCAGTGGACCCGAGTCCAGCACACAGCCCTTCTCTGCCCTTCTGCCTGCTGGAGCATGGGTACCTACTCGACCCAAAAAATAATCATGTGGTTGAAAAGAGGCTTTTGTGTGTGTGTGTGTGTGTGTGTGTGTGTGGTGTTGGAACCCAAAACTGTGAGCTAAATAAACTTCTTTTTCTTTATAAGTAACCAGCCTCATGAAGTTTCCATTAGAGTAATGAAAAACAGACTAATATAATGAGGCTAAAAAGGAGAGAGATGGTAAGAGTTAAGATGGCAGAAGTGAATCTGTCTTACTCATTGCTACCTGGCCTATAAACGATTTTTGAAGTAACACATGGACTGAATAAACAAAATGAGCAGTGGTACCAAAGCATGAAAATATAGAGCTTTGTTGTAGAGTAATAAATGTCATCTTTCATCAGATCTAAAACCATTCTTTCTTACATTTTGACAGGTTGGAAATTAAGATGCATCTTACAATAGATGGCATCTTAGCATCGTGTCATTGTTTCTTTGGAACCTGAGTTTCTCTTTCTCTCTCAGTGGTACATAAGATAGTAGTACATGCTAGAAATAATGGTATCATAGGTGCACTGAAATACAATTATTTGTATTTCAAATACAAATAATTATTTGTATTTCAAATACAAAGAAAGATAACTGTAAAATTGCACTGGATTTTCCACAAGAGTAGGAACAGAGAGTCTAGACCTTTTTAGTGGGTGGCAAAAGGAGTGACTGACAATGCCCCCCCTTCCCTAAGAGCAGTCAAGTAAGGGTCCCAGTGGCTACATCTATGCTGCCAATGGACCTTTCTGGTGACCAGTGATTGGCCCGGGGCTGGTCACAGGGTCTGAACTGGGCCAGTCATTACTCTTTGAGATTTTCTATTTAGAACCAGTCAGAGTGTATTTCAGTTCTTCTCTCTTGTTAACAGTGAGCTTGAGCTGGGCATGGCGGCGCATGCCTATAATCCTAGTACTTGGGAGGCTGAGACAGGAGGATTGCAGGCTCATGGCCAGCTTCAGCAACTTAGTGAGGCCTTCTAGAACTTAGTGAGACCCTGTTTCAAAAGAAAAAAAATAAAATAGGGCTGGGGCAGAATAGTTCAGAGGCAGAATGTGCCGGGTTCAATCTCCGGTACACAAAAACAAAAACAGTGACACTCAGAGTTCAGGAGCAATTGGTGGCCATGCTCCCTACCAGCAGAGAGAAGCAAGGGCAAGAGACAGAATCTTAACAGCTTTTGAAACCTTGTGTACTTCAAGCTGGCTACGTGCTCACCAAACCCATTTTCTTTTCCTTCCTAAGCAAAGAGGCCATATTTCTCAGCATCCTTTACTGTTAGGTGTGTTCAAACACTGATGATAGTCAATGGAATGAGGACAGAAGTGAGAAAAGCCACTTCCAGACCTGGACCGTGGAAACCCCCATGGTTTCCAATCTTCCAATCTCCTTCCCCTGCAGGTTAAGATAAGTAAAGTCAGAATGGAGGAGGAGATACAAGACAGAAGGATCCTAGGCCCTGAAACATTAAAGGCAGCCTAATTGAGAATAGCCATGTTGAACCACTGTATAAATAAGAGAAATAAACTTCATTTGTATTAAGCCACTGAAATTGGGGGTTGTTTGGATGGTTATCTGCTCTAATACCGCCTGGTTTCAGCTGTTGCTCTCATGGCTATATAAACTATCTCAGTATCCTTCCCGGAAATCCCCGCTTTGCACAAGTGAGAGTTATGCTTCTTTCATTTACAACTTCAAGAGCTCCAACTAATATCCAGGAAGAATGAAGAGCAATCATTTGAAGTACCAAGAGGATAGAAGTGGGCAACAATCCCCAAGTGTCTAGGGAAGACTTAAAATATTTCTCAAAACAGGATTGTAATTTCAACAAACTGGTGATGATACACAAAGACCCTTTTTGGTCTCCAAGGGCTTCTAGTTTTAAACTCAGAAACCACTTCCAGTAAGCTACTCTCTTTCCCATTCCCTATCAGCCCTATCTTTATATATATATATTGGGGATTAAATCCAGGGACATTCTACCTCTGAGCTACACCTCCAGCCCTTTTTATTTGGAAATAAGGTCTCACTAATTTGCTGAGGCTGGCCTTGAACCTGCCATCCTCCTATCTCAGCCTCCAAAGTAGTAGGATTACAGGCATGTGCTACCATGCCCGATTCCTAACAGCTGTATCTTACTTGGGGTTTATCTACTGAGATCCCTTCAGAAGTTCTCAACCATCCAGAATTCCAGCAAGCAAGATAAACCTCATTTATCATAAATCGTCAGCTCTGCTGTTCCAGAACTTATTGGAAAATGGATCCACAGAGAGCTCCAAGAATTCAAGTCATTACTCTAGGGTAAATAGTTCTGGGTAGGAGTACACAAACCTGACCAGAGTTGTCAAGGATGAATATTCAAGAATTGTCAAAGCTTCTGGTAGGATGTTCAAGAGTATAAATAAGAAGATTACAGAAATCAACAGGAGAATGACACTAGGAAAGCCTCCCTGGGCAACAATCAGTGTGGCCAGGAACCAGGGCCAGCGGCGGCAGAGGAGCATCCTGCATGGTCAGGAAAGGTTTCTCGTGGAGCCAGGTTTGGTCTGTAAGAGCAAGCACTGACATCCGTAATACATTCCACAGCCTTGCTATAAAACCCATTGACACTACACATTGAGCACGTGAATCTCAGAACAACAGAACGAAGCTGGGATGTCCCCAGCCCTTCATTTGCAGCTAGGGAAACAGACTTCAACAGGTCAATGCGCACAGCCCCAGGACTTGTGACTTGAGAAGCTCGGATCTCCTGAACTCTGATCCTCTGTCCATGGCACTGTAGCCCAAGCTCTGGAACGCGGGGCAGAGAAACCACCTGGATGGAGGAGACTGGCTCCACTCTCGTGATTCATCAACCTACATGAGAGGTTGGTTTCCCACGTTTCATGCAGCCATATATACGGACTTTCTAGAGGGTTAAAAGGCCTAGGACAGATCCAAAGCCAGCTGGAAAAACACTGTCTGACAAGACACCAGGTCCACCAGGGACCCTGAGAGGGAAGAAAGGAGCCTGAGGCAGATGATCACAAGTGCTGAGACCTCCATGTGATCCCATTAAGAAGCTTGTAGCTGGGGGTGGTGGCGCACACTTGTAATCCCAGTACTTGGGAGGCTGAGACCGGAGGATCTGAGTTCGTGGTCAGCCTCAGCTACTTAGTGAGGCCCTCCACAACTTAGTGAGACCCTGCTTCAAAAAAAAATAAAGAATAAAAAATAGGGCTGGGGATGTCACTCAGAGGTAAAATGCCCCTGGGTTCAATTCCCAGTACCACAAAAAAAAAAAATTATCTTGTAGGTCAAGGCCTCTGAACCAGATGACAAGGTCTCTCAGGGCCCCAAAGATAGAATCTGGAGAAATAAGCTGAAATTATCTTTGACTGGGGAGAGAGATGGGATCAAACACATACACCTAGCTGGCCTCAATCAGCATTCTTTCAGGTGAAAAAATATAAATATACACACACACACACACACACACACACACACACATACATACATATATACACACACATACACACACATACATATATATATATATATATATATTGGTACTGGGGATTGAAGCCAGGGGCATTCTACCTCTGAGCTATACCTCAGCTCTATTTTTTATTCATTCATTCATTCATTCATTCATTCATTCATTTCTTTGGTGCTGGGGATTGAAGCCAGGGACATTCTACCTCTGAGCTACACCACAACCCTATTTTATTTTTTATTTGGAAACAGGGTCTCACTAAGTTTCTGAGGCTGGCCACAAACCTGTGATCTCCCTGTCTCAGCCTCCCAAGTACTGGGATTACAAGCTTGAGCCACCATGCCTGGCTCTTTATATTTTTTATTTGGAAACGGAGTCTTGCTAAGTTTCTGAGTCTATCCACAAACTTGTGATCCTCTTGTCTCAACCTCCCAAGTACTGACTGGAATGACAGGTGTGCACCACCATGTCCAGCTGCACTTGCTCCTTTGAAGCATAACCCTCTGTAGCTTTACTTGTGAACATCTCAAATAACTCTGGGACCCTGGGCCTCTTACTATTCTGCTCCAGGCTTCCTAAATTCCCTTAAAAATATTGTAACCACCAGGTCTTTTTTTAAAACTTTATAATCTTTCTCCAATCAGAAAGAAAATCCAAACCTTATAGATATTTGGTACATAGCTGCACTTGTCAAAGTCAACTGAATCTTCCCCAAAATAAAAAGAAATTCTGAGTTCACCAAAGTTTTACTGAATTTAGTAATTATGCAGTATATTAATGACCACTGGAATAACAGGAAGGATGAGGTTCTTGTGGTCTTCTGCATCATCTTCCTGATGTTCAGGGTCATTTCCTCATACCATCCTCTTATCCAAGATAGGGTCAGTTGCCCCTTCTCTATGCTCCAATGTCCCCTGTATACACTGCTACCAGCATTATGGCCATATTGTATAACTATCTCTTTATGTCTCCTTCACTAGCCCACAACCTCATTATAGGCAAGAAAAGTGTCCTGACAAATCTCAATGGCCCATACCCACCAGCATAGTACCTGGCATATAGTAGATACTAAATTAGTGTTTGATGAATGAATGGGTTTTTAGATCTGGGAGACACTTCAGGAATAATCTGGTCTAATACAAGTCTCTATTTCATAGCTGAGGAAGCTGAGCCTTAAAGACGTCAGATAACTCAGCCAAAGCACCCTCAAAAGCACAAGATGACAGGGGTGGGAGTCACCTACCATTTTGGCTATGAGCTCAAATGAAAACCTCACTTCACACTCCCCCCAAAAGGAGGCAGTGTAGCTTAGTGGGCACAGCACGGGCTCCGGGCAAAGTCTTGCTTCTCTGTCACCGACCAGTCATGTGCCTGGACAAGCTACTTCATCTCTCTGAGTCACAATCTCTGCATCTGCTAACTGAGCTATTAATAACTCCAGTGTTGTTGGGGTAGTCAATCTGTCAACATATATAAAGTGCCTCGCAGAGCACCTGGCACTACGTGCTATCTAAATGTTTACTGAATGAATCATGAGTGAGTCCCTGTCCAGCACACCACAACTTGGTGGCTTAGACTTTGCTCCTAAGATTGCCTACATGGAAGGAGGCTGGGTTACCTGTAATTACAGAACCGTGCACTCGGAGAAGTGTACCTCCTGAGACCGAATCTCACAGCTGCTCTTACCTTCACCTCTTAGAACTCAGCTCAATGCTACCTTCACCTGAGTTGCCCATCCCACCTTCCTCAGTGCCACACAGACCTTACTACCTTCCAAACCCCAGCCATATTTGCCCTGTCTACGCAGCCATCTCTAATCACTATGACATCATCGGTCCCTCCTGGTCTCATGGGTCCCTTTCCACCTCGTAGTAAAGGGAGCTGTGGTTTGAATGCTTGTGTGCCTTCCAAAGTTCATGTTGAAACTGAATTCCCAGGATTAAGAGGTAGGAGCTGCACCAAGAGGCCTCTGCTCTCAGGAATGAAGTGGTGCCTTAGGAAAGCACTTGTGAGGGGAGGTTTGTCCTCCTAGTGTGTGAGGATACAGCGCTCTCTCTCTCATTCTCATTCTCTCTCTCTCTCTCTCTCTCTCTCAAACACAGCAGCAAGGCACCATCTTGGAGGCAGAGAACAGCTCTTGCCAAACACTGAACCTGCCAATGCTTTGATCTCTTCCTTCCCAGCCTCCAGAACCGTAAGAAATAAACTTCTAGTATGTATACCTAGTCTCAGGTATTTTCTTATGGCAGCACAAATGGACTAAGGTGAGGGGTATATCTGTCTGTCTGTTTTTTAATACTTTTATCGATGCGTTAAAGTCTTGTGGTCTCACGTTGGAATGTAGTTCATAGTGATAGTGACATACGCGCATACAGCAGTTGGTGAGTTTTCCCCAGCTCCCTCCCCACTCCCCCCTTCCCAATGTTTTTTTTTTAAATCACAAAATATCTGTAACATAAGATTTACCATCTTAAAAATCTGTCCCAGTACTTGGGAGGCTGAGTCAGGAGGATCCCAGGTTTGAGGCCAGCATGCAGTGATTTAGGGAGACTCTGTTTCCAACTAAAAATAAATAAATAAAAAGGCCTCAGTGATAGAACCTCCCTGCCCCCAGGTTCAATCCCCAATCTCTCTCTCTCTCTCTCTCTCTCTCTCTCTCTCTCTCACACACACACACACACACACACACACACAATAAGAAAGAAAGAAAATTTGTGCAACCAATCCCCAGAATTTTTCATTTTACAAATATGAAATTTTATCCGTTAAAGAATACTACTTCAGATACTTCATATAAGTGGAATCATACAGTATTTGTCCTTTTATGATTGGCTGATTTCACTTAGTATTATGTCCTCCAGGTTCATCCCTGTTATAGCATGTGTCAGTATTTCCTTCCTTTATAAGGCTGAATAATATTCTATTGTATGTACATATCACTTTTTTTATGTGGAGCTGGGGATTGAACTTAGGGGCATTCTATCTCTGAGCTACACCCTCAGCCCTATTTTTCATTCTTTATTTTGAAACAGTCTCACTAAGTTGTGGAGGGCCTCACTAAATAGCTGAGGCTGTCCTCGAACCTGCAATCCTCCTGTCTCAGCCTCC
>PVJS01057530.1:0-12024 GCA_004027185.1 Glis glis | reverse complement strand
TCTTCTTCTTCTTCTTCTTCTTCTTCTTCCCCTTCCCCTTCCCCTTCCCCTTCCCCTTCTTCTTCTTCTTCTTCTTCTTCTTCTCCTTCTCCTTCTCCTTCTTCTTCTTCTTCTTCACTGGGGATTGAATCCAGGGGCATTGTACCTCCAAGCTACACCCCCAACCCTGTTTTTTATTCTTTATTTTGAAACAGGGTCTCATTAAGTTGCGGAGGGCCTCACTAAGTAGCTGAGGCTGGCCGCAAACCTGGGATCCTCCTGACTCAGCCTCCCAAGTACTGGGATTACAATCGTGCGCCACTACACCTGGATTATTTTTTCTTCTTGACATGATTTAGAAGTTGGTTCATACCAATGTTGGTAGTCAGCTCCCATTTAATTTCAGGGTGGATTTAGCATCTAGATAAGTATGTTTGAGGGATAAAATGCTAGGCTTGTCAGATTTTGCCTGTATCACCAGTCGTGCCATCCTCCACCTCTGCCCCTGAGTTTCCTAATTCCTGGGCCTCAGTCGAATATCTTGGGGAAGCAAGACTTTGAGAACACTGACCTTCAGCCTCTGGTTCCTCATGTTACCAGGCTGGCTCCAGCCCTGGTCCTCAAGTTGATGACTGGTCACGCAGAGTCATATTCTGCTATCTTATCTCCATCCTGGGAAAGGGACCTATATCTGGTTTCGGTATCCAGTGGTTCTCCCAAGAAGCCCATGAAGAGACCAAGTCTCTGTCTTAATTTTGTGCATACTTCTTTCAAGCAGGAGGAGCTGTTAACTTCTAAAAGGTATCTTCTGGGCCAGCCCCCTGCTGTCTGAAGGGATCCTGGATGTCAGCAGCTCCTGCATTTCCCGTGGCAGAATCTCAGCCTTATTAAATCCAAACCCATAGTTTAACAGAATCACCAGGGAATCCCAATATGCGTTAAAGTTGGAGAAGCACTTGCCTAAACCAAATATAGCTCACATTATCTAGTTCAGTGGTCCTCAATTGTAGGTTCACATTAGAATTATCTACAGCATTTAAAAAGTAGGTTGATGTCTTAGGCACACTTCAGGTGTTAATCAGACTCTCTACAGTTGGACCCAGGCTTCCAAAATGTCTTCTAAGCTTCTCAGGTGATTCTAATGTACTAATCTGGTCCCTGTCGCTGAGTGCTATTTGTAGTTTCCTCTTTAACAATGCTCCAGTTGGGCATCTCTTCCCCTAGCCTACCCTCCAAGTTACATACTGACAATTTCACGCCAACTAATACCTACCCCTAGATGAAATGAAATGGTTTCCTCCAAGTTACATACTGACAATTTCACGTCAACTAATACCTATCCCTAGATGAAATGAAATGGTTTCATTCACAGTGCTTTTATAGAGTCATAAGAGACAACATGTTGGTATTCTATCTACAGTCTCTATTAGTGTTAGAATCTGAGCCACTGTCCCAGTACTTGGGAGGCGGAGACCGGAGGATTCGGGTTCGCGGCCAGCCTCAGCCTCAGAGGGCCTTAGTGAGGCCCTCTGCAACTTCGTGAGACCTGGTTTCAAAATAAAGTATAAAAAATAGGGCCAGGGGTGTAGCTCGGAGGTAAAACGCCCCTGGATTCAATACCCAGTACCACAAAAAGAAAAAAAAAAGAGTCTGAGCCACTGGCTATATTTTGTGGCAGTCTGTAAGCTCAAATGCTTTCCTAAAACTAAGTTTCTAGTTTCATATGGAGGTGCATTTATTTCACTGAACAGTATTCATCTGGAGATTTTTTTTTTTTTTTTTTGCGGTACCAAGGATTGAACGCAGGAGCGTTCTACCTCCGCGCTACGCCCCCGGCCCTATTTTTTATACTTTATTTTTGAAACCGGGTCTCACGAAGTTGCGGAGGGCCTCACTAAGGAGAGAGAGAGAGAGACAGAGAGACAGGGAGAGAGAGAGACAGGGAGAGAGAGTGCTGAGGCTGGCCGCAAACCCGGATCCTCCGGTCTCCGCCTCCCAAAGTACTGGGATTACAAGAGTGCGCCACCACGCCCAGCTCATCTGGAGATTTGTGAGATGCACTTTATAAAGAATCTTATCTTAGAGAAGATTAGACTCTTTATTCGAAAAGCTCCATAGTTTGCACCAAGTGCAAGGAAATAGGTCGTTTCCCTTCTCCAATGCCATTGAGTCTTCCCAAATGCAAAGTACAATGGGGTCTAAAGCTGTATTTCCAGTTATATGAATTCCTGACTTATTATTTAAGCATATAAAAACTAATTGATAGAGAATTCAGGCACCTAGAGAATAGCCAGATGAAATATGCCCTTTTTTTTTATCCCCATTCACCTAAGCAAAAAATAAAAAAACAAAATAAAAACACTGCATGGATCAAAAAAGTAAGAGTTGCAGGTACCAAGAAGTTCCCATTTTTAAATATTTCTGATGGCCCCATTCAGTGATCATTCTCAGAACTGATAGAGGGAAGGTGCAAATCTCCACCCACGGCATCTTGCCTCCTCTTGTTTCCACAAACAAGAAATAGGATTTTTATTCCCCCAAATGGGCAGGTCAGAATTTCCAGTCTAGTGAGCATAGATTTGTTCAGGCCGAGTGAGGTGGGATAAAACAAAAACAAGGAAGCAATCAGAAACTGGGTGGCTCTTTTCAGGGCCACCACTGCATCACTGGAAGGACAGCTATCCCATCTGAAGGCAGACCAAAAAACATCAGCCCCCTGTAGGAACCCCTTCAGTCTGACCGTGTGTGCTCCCCCCAATTCCTATATTGAAATCCTAATCCCCAAGTTGATGGCTTCAGAGGGTGAGGCCTTGGGAGGGGATGAGGCCATGAAGGTGGGGCCTTTATATTTTTAAAAATTTGCCCCAGAGAGATGCCCTGCCACATGGTGGCATGTGAGGACACAGCTAGAAGGCACCATCTATGAACCAGAAAGTGGGTGCTCACCAAACACCTAATTTTCTGGTTTCGTAATCTTGGACTTCCCAGTCTCTGGGAAATAAATTTTTGTTTATAAGCTACCCAGTGTATGGTATTTTGTTATAGCAGCCTTTGAACAGACTAAGACAGAAATCAAACTGAGTCGTTACTAGGTGGGCAACGGAAGGGAACCTCCAAGTTGGGAGAGTCTGCTCTTCAGACCTGTGCTTCGTAAACTCATGTGCACACAAGTCACCTGGAAATCTTGCTAAAATGCAGATTCTGATCCAGTGGGTCTGGATGAGCCCTGAGACTCTGCATTTCAGTAACTTGGTCTAGGAACCACCTCTTTTGAGTCCTATGGGTTTCAAACAGGGCTTCTTAAATGTGAGTTTGCAAGTGAATCACCTGGAAGGCTTACTCAAAAACAGATTCCTGGGGCTGAGGGTATAGATCAGTTGGTAGAGCACTTGCCAGGCATGCAGAAAGGATGCCTTGAGTTCTATCCCCAGCACCCCCCCCCCCTGCATCCCTAGAGACTGATTCAGTAGGTCTGTCCTGATCATTTGCATTTGAACAATGCCCAGATGATCCTGCTGCTGATGATCCCTGAGTGCTTAAATAACAGATCTCTGCAGCTTTGGAGCAGTCCCTTGAGAGGCTGTCACTGCCTCCACCAGTAGCCTCACCAATAACCACAGAGCCAGTACCGAAAGAGTAAGGAGGATGCTGCTGAGTCAACCCCTTGGAGAACGTCACACAGCAAACTTCGGGAATGCATGGGGTCTCTGTTCTTATGTGCCTTGACGATATGCATCTTTGTCTAAAGACTGAAAGAAATGCTCTGGAACAAAATCTACAGACATGATTGGAATGAAGGGACAAGAATTCCTCCTGAAGTGGAGCTTGTTATCTTGGGAACTAGTTATCTTGAGGAAAACAAACCTTTTTGCACATAGAAAAAGATTAGAAGGATAAAGGGCAAAATGTTGGCGGTTCTCCCTTTATTCATATGAAGAGAGATGTGTACTTTTGGGGGTGATGTGTAATTTTTGGGGTGATGTGTACTTTTTGCTGTATTTGTCTTTGCTTTAAATTTTCCTATGAAATATTTAAATATTAAATATTATTTTCATTATCAGGAAAAGAAAAAAACTAATGTTTTTAAAGGGGAAAATGAGATATATGCTTAGCATAATTTCATATACATATATTTTGGCCTAGCTTTATTATGTCTAGGTCTCTTTACATTCTTTGCATGGGAAAGGCATTCTTTTGTCTGTGACAGCTCTAGTGTTCTGACGGCAGTGGAAATAGGTAAGGGTAGTGTGTGAATTCCACACTTGCCTGGAAGTTGGACACTGTTGCTTGGGGATGATAAGTTCAAGGATTCCTAGAGGAGAGATCTAAAGTTCTCAGGAATTAGAGGCAGTTCCCATTTCTCCCCCTCCCCCTAGATGACCCTACACAAAATCTCTTAAAGAATGCCCCCCTTCTCCTGAAGGAGAAAAGGTGAATATGTTTTAAGTGGATGTGGGAAAAGTTGGACAGTATTAAAAGTATAGCTCAGTGGTAGAGTGCATGCTCAACATGCAAGGTCCCTGGGTTCAATCCACAAGCACTAAACAAGAAAGAAAAGAGGAGGCAATGAGAGAGTGATAAGAATGGCAGCCTGCTGGAGATGTGGGGAAGCCAGCACCACTGAACACCAGACCCCTGCCATCCCTGTCTTGTTCCCTAGCATCCAGGCTGCGCAGGGCACTCAGGACAGCTGGACCAGAAGGAAGGAAGGCACCCAATGTGTCAGGAATCATCTCATGAGCCTGACCCCATCTAGCCAATGCATGTGTTCAAAGGGTTCAAGGATGCACCTCTGGGGGCAGTGTGTAGGTGATTATCGTGCCAGCTTATTTTTCAGCAATTCAAAAAGACGTACCTAAGTCACCAGGTTTTTGTTTTGTTTTGTTTTGTTTTTGCTTCTGTGAGTCGGAAGGTAGAGAAGTGGATAGGCATCTGTTCTCTCCTGGCCAAACTTTCCAACAAAACTAGGACTCTACTGACACCTGCTGGCATCTCACCTATTTTATGTGTAAAAAAGAATAAAACAAGACAAAGAAGCATTAATAGTTTTCCTCCAGTCCTTAGGCCTTAATATGCTAAGTTTGTTTGACCTGAATGATGACAGAAGGAAAGGTCTGAAGGGACCTTTTCCACATCATAGAGGGAGAAGTGTGGACAAGCCATCAAATGATATTCCCCCTACATGAAGGGCTGACCACGGAGGTCATGTTGCCCCTCTGCTCTGAGCCAGCTGCTCTGTGACCTTGGGCAAGGCCTTTGACCTCGCTTTCATCATCACAAAGAAAAGGAAGCAGCGTCCTCCCCTCCAGTTACCTTCTAGGGCCTCTGAGGATTGTGGTAGCAGTTGCTACTAACAAAAGCCCGGGGCCTGTCGCTGGACATGATGACCTCAAAGGCCACTCTCAGTTAAGTTTCTGTTCAAATAACACAAGATTCTTTACCAGTATTGTATTTTCAAAAGATGGATGAAAGTTGCTTAAGGCTTCTCAAAGCCTCTCATCTCTGGAATTTATTTCTAAACACAATAAAATTAGATGATCCCCGGAAAGCATGTTCTCACTACATTGTACACTTTTTTACCCTAGGAAACTATGAACTTTGTTTTATGTTTTGGAACATGTCCCAAACGTTCAGGTTGAGAAAATGCTTCCCGGTTAATGCCAACCAAATTATTTGTGCTTTTTCTGTCTGGTCTTGGGAACCTCTGTGTGGGCCTGTGGTTTGTCAGGCCAATAACAGGATATTTGATAATCTCGAGGGAGTTTTAGTCCACATTTAGCCTGACAGAGGAAGAGCGGTCTGACGATGAAAACTAAGCCAGGCGTTTCTTCCATGCTACTATTTCATTTCTTCCTCTTCCCATCAGAATCATGACTTCGCCATCATGCTTGTGGAGGTTTTTGATGCTACTTAGAGTTCTCAGAAAATGGTCTTTGCTAGTTAAAAAGGGAAATTTGTATCTTAGAGTTCCCTAGTCTTCCTCAGAAACCTGTTTGGACTGACTAGAGCACAAAGAAACAGTAAAAATACCATTAGATTCACATCCATCAGGATGGCTAGGATCAAAGAGCCCAGAAAATAACAAGTGTTACTGAGGACATGGGAAAACTAGAACCCTTGCACACTGTTGCTGGGGATGTAAAAATGGTACAGCTGCCATGGAATACAGTATGGTGGATCCTAAAAAAAATTAAAAATATAGTTATCATATGATCCAGCCATTCTACTCCTAGGTATTTATCCAGAAGAATTGAAAGCAGGGCCCAGAGATATTCATATACCAATGTTCATAGAAGCATTATTCATAGTAGCCAAAGAGCAAAAGCAACCCAAGTGTCCACTGACAGAGGAATGGGTAAGCAAAATGTGGCATATGTCTACAATAGAATATTGTTGAGTCTTTAAAAGACAGGGAATTCTGACACATGCTAAAACACAGATGGACTTTGAAGACATTATGCTAAGTGAAATAAGCCAGTAACAAAAGAACAAATCCTGCATAATTCCACTTATTTGAAGTATCTAAAGTAGTGAAATCAGACAGACAGAAAGTATAATGGTGGTCACGAAGGGCCAAAGGAAGACGGGAATGGAGAATCACTGTTTAATAGGTAGAGTTTCAGTTTTGCAAAATGCAAATAGTTGTGAAGATGGATGGTTGCATAACAAGCTGAATGGGCTTAATGCCACTGGACTATTCACTTAAAGATGGTTAAGATCAAATAGAGATTATTTCAGTTCTTCTTTTCCTATTGGCATTCCTTTGACTTTCTTCTCTTACCTTATACTCTGGCCAGAGTTTCAAGTACTATATTGAAAAAGAGTGGTGATACTGGGCATCCTTGTCCACTATCACCACTTGCAGTTTTTCTCCATTTAATATGATGTTAGCTTTGGGTTTATTGTATATCGCCTTTATGATGTTGAGGTGAATTCCTTCTGTTCCAATATTCTACAGTGTCTTTAATATGAATGTATATAGGATTTTGTCAATGCTTTTTCAACACCTATTGAGATGATCATATGATTTTTGTCCTTAGTTCTATTTATGTGGTGAATTATATGTATTGATTTGCATATATTGAACCAGCCTTGCATCCCTGGAATGAAACCAACTTGGTCATGGTGTAAAGTATTCTTGATATGGTTTTGAATGCATATCACTTGTATTTTGTTTATAATTTTTGTATCTATGTTCATGAAGGATATTGGTCTGTAATTTTCTTTTCTTGAAGTATCATTATTCGGTTTTGGTATTAAGGTGATATTGGCTTCATGGAGTTTGGAAGAATTCCATTTCTTTCTATTTCATGGAATAATTTGTGAAGGATTGGTTTTAGTTCGTCTATAAATGTTTTGTAGAATTCAGCTGGGAATCTGTCTGGACCTGGATTTTTCTTTGATGAAAGGCTTTTTATTTCTGTTTCTGTCTCATTACTTGGTATTGGTTGGTTTAGGTTTTCTATATCCTTTTAGTTCAATGTAGGTAGGTCGTATGTGTCTAGAAATTTGTTGATTTCTTCTATTTTCCAGGACATGATCCTAGAATTAGAAGACCCAAAAAACCTCAACCAAAAGATGTCTAGAGCTGATTAACAAATTCAGCAAAGTAGTGGGATACAAAAATCATTAGCTTTTTTAAAACCAACCATTTATCCACCGAAAAGGAAATCTGAAAAAAATTCTATTCACAATAACCTCAAAAAAAATACCTAGGGATAAATCTAATCAAAGAGGTAAAAGACCTCTAGATTGAAAATTATAACACACTAAAGAAAGAAATTGAAGATGATCTTAGAAGATGGAATGACCTCCCATGCTCTAGGATATGCATAATAAATATCAAAAGGCCATTCTACCAAAAGTGATCTACAGATTCAATTCAATCCATATTAAAATACCAGTGTCATTCTTCACAGAGCTAGAGAAATCAGTCCTAAAATTCATATGGAAAAAAAGAAGACCCAGAATAGCCAAAGCAATTCTCAGCAGTAAAAACCATGCAAGAGGCATCAAAATACCTGACTTCAAATTATACTGCAGAGCTACAATAATAAGAACAGCATGGTATTGGCACAAAAACAGATACATAGAACAATGGAACAGAATAGAAGATACAGAAACAAATCCACACACTAATAGCCAATTGATTTTTTACAAAGTTGCTAAAAACATACTCTGGAGAAAAGACAGCCTTTTAACAAATGGTGTTGGGAAAACTGGTTATCCATTTGTAGGAAATGAAATTAAACCCCAACTTCTCACCCTGCAAAAGAGTCAACTCAAGATGAATCAAATACCTGGAAATTAGACCAGAATTTGAAATTACTAGAGGAGGGCATAGTACCAACACTCCAACATATAGGCACTGGTAGAAGCTTCCTCGATAAGACCCCACAGCTCAGGAAATTAAGAATTAATAAATGGGATGACATTAAATTAAAAAGTTTATGTGCATCAAAGGAAACCATCAGGAATCTAAAGAGAGAGCCTTCTGAATGGGAGATGATCTTTGCCAGCTACTCCTCTGAGTATGTTAGAGAACTAATGTCTAGAATATACAAAGAACTTAAGAACTTAACACTAAAAAAACACAAATAACCCAATCAAGAAATGGGCAATTGAGCTAAATACACACTTCACAAAAGAAGAAATACAAATGGCCAATAAATATATGAATAAAAACATGTTCAACATCATTAGCAAGCAGGGAGATGCAAAGCAAAACTACACTGAGATTCTATATAACCCCAATTAGAATGGCAATCAGCAAGAATGTAAACAACAATAAATGCTGGCAAGGATGTGGGGAAATAGGAACTCTTCTACACTCTTAGTGAGATTGCAAATTAGTGCAGCAGTTATGGCGAGCACTGTGGAGATTCCTCAGAAAACTGGGAATGGATCCAGCTATACCACTCCTGGGTGTCTTTCCAAAGGGACTGAAATCCAAATATTATAGTGAATGCATATCCATGTTTATAACAGCACAATTCACAATAGCCAAATTATGGAACCATGCTAGATACCTATCAACAGATGAATATATTACAAAATTATGGGATATACACATAATGGAATTCTACTCAGAAATAAAGAAGAACAAAATTATATCATTTGCAGGAAAATGTACGGACCTGGAGAACTTTATTTCAAGTGAGATTAGCCAATCACAGAAAGTGAAGGGCCATATGTTTTCTCTCATATGTGGAAACTAGGGAGAAATGAGGATACAAGAGGGACTTTAGATAATGGAGGAGAAATTCTAGTGGAGCGATGGAGGGGGTCTAGGGGAAGGGGAGAGGGATAATTAATGGAGGAAATGAAACACGTCCATTGGCATTATGTACATATGTGAAATTATCCATGCCAATCTCAATATCATGTGTGGGGAAGGGGAGAAAGCCGGGGGGAAGCTCACCAAGTGCTACATGCATGTATGTCCCTATCACTCTGAAATATATTATGTTGTGAGACTACAATGCACCAATAAAATCATATATATATATAGGGATAAGATGGTAAATTTAATGAGTATCTTACCACAGTGAAAATTAAAAGAAATTAAATAGCAGAACCCCCCAAACACACTCATAACTCAGTCATCACCTCTGGCTCTTGCAAGGATTAAATCACTTGAGATGTGTAAAACCTGCTAAACTGTGCGGCACTATCCTACAGAAGCTTCTGTGGTGATAGAAATGTTCCTTTTCTGTAGTCTCCAGTATGGCTACCATTGGCCCCATTAGCTTTGGATTACTCGAAATGTGACTAGTGCAACTGAAACACTGAATTTTATACTCAATCTAATATTTTTCCCTTTCTCAGAACTGAGCCATAAGCCTAAGCAGTCAGGCTCTAAATCTAGGAAGGTAAGGAATCAGCTTATGGGTGGGCCGTAATTCTGTTTAACCCACAGCATCAATTTGCCACAAAGCACTTGCCGAGGGTGTCATTCTTTTATGGCATTTGTTGGCATCAGTTATTGGATCTGAGAGCAGAGTTGGCCTTAGTTCATGGGGTAGCCTTTTGTAGTAAAATGTCCTTTTAGAGACCCAAATTCCTTCACTGCCATGCTCAATCTCCCTTCACATTTCCTTGTAAATCCATGGAGTGATGGTATGAACTACAACTGAGGTCCAAGTCCTTATACAGAAATTATGTGAGCACATCGCTGCTTGGTCTGGGTACCTTGGCAGTCAAGGAATCTTTTACTATTCAAGGGTTTGCTGAAAAACAGGGACAGGTTAGATGTGCAACGAACCCAGACTGAAAGAATCACACGATATAAACCAAGGACCCTACGCGTTTGTTCTCTAAAACAGGAATAGGTAGATATGTCTCTATTGTACAATATTGTATTGTATTGTATAATATTGATTTGAGAAACCTGAAATTGCCAACAACTGAAAGAAGGCTTATATTTAAACAGACTGCAAAGAGAAAGCTTAGCAAGCCAATCAGCGGGCAGCATTCCTTTGTGGCAACCCAGTATTTTATGACACCATAGATGCCACATTTATCTTCATGGAAAGAATAAAAGCTGTTTATTAAAGAATAAAATACGAGCATGCAAAATGTAGATGACTTTGTGGCAAGAAGGGGATAAAAGAAGAGTTTATATTTTTATTACACACAACAGATACAGGCTGTCTAATAAAACCCACCGTATTTGGCCATAGAAGACTTGCTCACAGACACCATTTTCTCTTTCTCTTTCAGCAATGGGTCGAAGGCCTGAGATCAATCATACACAACTTCAGGGCCAACAACGTCAGTCCAATGACATGCCTCAAGAAACAGTGAGTTTTGTTTGCATCACTCTTTCTGCTCAGAAATTATTAAACAAATGGTCAGATTAGGAGATGAAGTCTATGCATGTGGGCAGGCTAATTCCTGCCTGCCTTTGGTTCTACACTCCTAACCTTGGAGAATGAGTTGACCAATATGCACCTGTACTCTTCAAACCATTTGGCAGGGCAGGCATGGTGAATCCACAGCCCCAACCCTATATGAAACAAATGGTTCATGGCCAGAAACTCCTGAAATCTCAGGCACTCATATCCTATGGGGTTGTGAGTTTCTGTGTCTCCAGACTGAGTCTTGTGATAGGTAGTTCTGCATGCCTGGAGCCATACTTGGACATAGGGGTAGCTCAAGCCTGTCCTGCATGAAGCAGAAATGAGGAGTGTAACCAAGAGAAACATGTGCAGAAGTACCCATTGCTAGGGTGAAAAAGGAAACCCTGGCCCACGGCATAATTCTTCCTGTTTAGCACACAACCAGGTCCTTCTGAATTTCTTTCTAAAATCCAGTCAATGAAGGATTCAGTCAAGGATCCAAAGATCTTACCCCAGCTCACTGTATCTAAAACCCAGAGGGGGACTACAGTGATAGATTTTAACCTTACTCAGACTAACCTTTCAAGATGACATGAAAATTTCCCAAGGAGAAATCCTGGTCAAAGTCAAACATTATCCTTTTTAAAAAACCGTGTTCCATAAGGGCATGGGGCCACCTGCCTTCCCAGGGCCATCAGCAGGCAGATGTGAGGTGCCAGAGAGAATCCTATGGAGAAATTGTGGGGATGAGCTTACATCTCCCAAAACTAAGCCCCCATACCAAGAGTGTGATTCACTGACTCATTGTCCCTGCTTGGCAGTGGCCCAACAGGCCAGTCCCTTAGGCACTTTCAGTCCTTACCTCCTGGTCATTCAGCAATATGGACTCTGGGCTATAGATCCCAGCTTCGCCACTTCTGGCAAATTCTCAGCCTCAATGTCCCCATCTGTGAACCAAAATGACCATGTAGATGAAACTGGAAAGCAGCCAGCCCAGTGCGTGCCTGGCTCCCGGTCATTCTCCAGGCAGTACTAGTTCTTTTTTTTTTATTAGTTATATATTTTTAATTTTTTAACGTGCTTTTATTGGTGCATTGGAGTCTTACATTGCAATGAATATCTATTTGATGTTAACATATATGCACACAGCTCTTAGTGCCCCCCCCCCAGTACTAGTTCTTTTAATTTTTTTTTTTTTTTTTTG
>PVJS01057529.1:0-12025 GCA_004027185.1 Glis glis | reverse complement strand
CTCTCTCTCTCTCTCTCTCTCTCTCTCTCCCTGTCTCTCTCCCTCTCTCTCTCTCTCTCTCTCTCTCTCTCTCTACTTAGTGAGGCCCTCCGCAACTTCGTGAGACCCGGTTTCAAAATAAGAGTATAAAAAATAGGGCCCGGGGGCGTAGCGCGGAGGTAGAACACCCCTGCGTTCAATCCCCGGTACCGCAAAAAAAAAAAAAAAGAAATTTATATGAATCAGATAAGTTGTCCAAAGTTATGCAACAATAAATGATAGAGTTGGGATTCAAAATTAAAGTTGGCTCTAGAACCCATTTGCCAGTATTGGGGATTGAACCCAGGGGCACTTTACCACTGAGTTACATCCCCAGCCTTTTTTATTTTTTATTTTGAGACAGGGTCTCACTAAGTTATCCAGGCTGGCCTTGAACTTATAATCTTCCCGCCTCAGCCTCCTGAGTCACTGGGATTGCAGTTGTGTGCCACCACACCTGGCTCTAGAACCCATTTGAATCCACTATGTTCATTGTTTTTTGTTTTGTTTTGTTTTTCAGGTTGGATTGGTTAGGAGAGGATGTTGTGTTATATCAGTTAAGAATAATTTTGATTGTAATAAAAAAAATAACTTTACCTACCTAGGTGTGATGGCACATGCTTGTAATCCCAGTACTTGGGAGGCGAAGATAAGAGGATTGCAAGTTTGTGGCAAATTAGTGAGACCCTCAGAAACTCAGTAAGACCTTATTTCGAAATAAAAATAAAATACAATAGGGGTGGGTGTGTATCTCAGAGGTAAAATGCGCTGGGTTTAATCTCCATTGTCACACACACACACACAAAATCCCTACTTTGACTTAAGTAAATTTTTCTCTCCTAACAAGAGTCTAGAGGTAGGAAGCTACAGGCACACACTTGATATTTTGGGGAGACAGAGTAGTTCTCTGCCCTTTCTCTCATGCTCATCATCTCCTTGTTACCAGAGAACTGCACACCTCTAGATGTCACATCTGTCTGCATTCAAGGCCCGAAGAAGAGAGGAAGTTGGGTGGCAGCACTGTCACTTTCTAGCAGGAGAGAAAATGCCTTTCACAACCAACTTCTCTCCAACAAAAGCAGACTCTTCTGTCTCATTGGTGAGAAAGGAGTCACTTATCCTCCCCCAGCTGGAAGGCAGATGCAAGATGAGAAAAGCAAGAATCTGTCCTTCCATGCTCTATGGCGGGAGGACACAATAGCTCTCTGCAACTGCTCCACAGCTAATATGCAAGGTGAGCATTGGATGGGCAGAGAGAAGGGGAGGCTATGAGACAGGAAAGGGGAATGTATAAAGCAGGTGTTTCTGTCTGTTTGTGCTGCTAGAACACAATACCACAGACTGGGTAATTTATAAAGAACAGACAGTTATTTCTCCCAGTTCTGTAGGCTGGGAAGTCCAAGGTCTGGTGATAACATCCTTGCTGTGTCCTCGTATAGAGAAGGTTTTGGGCAAGCTGGACAAGAGAAACCTCTTTTATAAGGACCTGAGTCCTGTTAATATTGATAAGGAGAAACCCTGCTGGCCCAATCACCTCTCAAAGGCCCCACCTCTCTCATCACATTTGCAACACTGGAATTTTGGAGGGGACACATTCAAGGCATACCAGATGGTGAAGCTTGGCTAGGTCTGGATCTGAGGTTTGTGTGGGAACTAGTGGGAGAATAGATAGGAGAGCCAACTGTGCTTGGATTACGGTAGAATGAAAGCAGAGATCCAGAAAGCCAAGCTTCCTCTGTACAGGCATGCACTGCTGTTTCCATACTCCTGTCAGCCACATTCCCTGGCTCCTCACTTTAATGAGATGCATATGTTAGTTTCTTTAATTTGCTAAATTTCAAAGAATTTGTCCCAAGTCTTGGGGCTGTATTCCATTGCAGGAAAAAGGGTTCTAGGTTTGTATATGAAGATCCTTTGTGCTCCATTGGAAGTAGATGGTATCACTAAGTAGATAATGGAAGAATTCTTCCTTTTCTATTTCATTTTGTCACTGAGAATGACTTTTCTATAAGACAAGAGAGAATCTGCCATTGATTAAAGGGATTAGGAATGAGAACAATGACAATGGGGTTGTGTTTGTGACAGGATATGGGGCCATTTATTGTTATTATTGTTGCAACATTTTCTTTAAAGTTGAATTGTATTTCAGTTAAAAAGAAAAATATTTAAGGTCATTGGAAAAAATATATGGTCAGTTACCATGACAGAGGTGAGTCTGAGCAAATGTAATTGTCAGAAACTCTTCTAGAGGTGGAAGTATTTCTAACCTGCGTGGAGGTGCACATCGGAAGCCCTCTTTTGGCTGCACTTCGATGTAGGAATACTTTCCCTCTACAGGTAAGACTAACTGCTACCAGGTGGGGCCCGCTTTGGCTCTTGGGTTCTTCCAGCCTCTGACAGGAATTTCTATTCTTTTGGTGACATATGGGTCACGCTCAGATCACTGCCACCAAGGCAGGACACAGGTCTTTAGTGTCCCTCTTTGAGGAAAATTTCTTCATGTGTGTCTCCGGTCATACCCCATTCTCCTCTCAGCCGGGAGATAGAGGAGATGCCTTTTTCTATCCTGCAGAGAAACTAAAAATCCAGGATGTTTCTGACAGGGTCTTCTCTAGAACTCTTTCCTAGCATCAGACTGCCTTTCCCTGCCATCAGACTCTGATGTTAAATGCCACTTTTTTCTATTTCACCTAAAAAAGCTAATTTCGTTCAACACTCTAAGTTCAAGAGCTTGATGGATACTTTGCGAGGCTACAGGGAGACATGCCAGTGTGTGTGGCTTAGATTCCAGCAGCCCCACCCCTTCAATATCCAGCACCCCTGTCATATGACTACCTATCCTCACACAGCACCTGAGCATCTAGCCCAACCCACCTCTCCAGTGTTCTCCATAGCTTTCCCCAGCACACACATCCCTTAACCACCATCACTACCTCTCCCAGGGCAGAAATCATAGAAGCTGCTTGAATCTGGTGTCCAAAGACACTGTCCAACTTTGAGAAGACTCTGGTTTGTCAGATACATGTTTGCTTGTGTTTGCACTGTGCATTATTAGTCTGTAGTCTTTTCAGAAGTCAGAAAGGTACATGACTTCAATGAAGGAAGTTCAGGAATATATGACATGACCCAGATGTCCATTTGTTTACTGAATTTTCATCTAGTTGTCCCTATTGGTCTCCTGAAAGACAAGTCAGAAATTGATCCCATAAACTAAGCTTTTAAAAAATTGTCCCCTTCCACTGCCTTCCAGCTCTTGCTTTCTCAGTAGGACAGATGAGCTAAATGAGTCCTGCCATGTCTATCTGCCTTTCCAGAATAGTCTATGGCACTCTAAATGGTGTTAACTCAAACTCTATCTTTCCCCAAACACGGAGCTATTCCCAGGACACTACTCATGCTGTTTCTAGCACCAAGTGGTCTCATTAGTCTTTTCACTCAAAACCCTACTCTCCTGTTCAAGGCCAAACAATCCTTATTTAATCTAGGATGTTGCTCCTGGAACTCTCCACTCTATGGAATGAACATTGTTAGGAATATATATTTATAGCCAAATGGCTTGGATTCAAGTCCCAGATCCACACAGGATTGCTTTCCATCCTTAAAGAAATTAGTTAATATTCTTGCATCTCAATTTCTACATCTGTAAAATGGGATGAAAATTAAATATATCTTGAGCATTCTATGAGTTGATATGTGCCTGGCTTAGAACAGGGCTTGGCCTATACCAAGTGCTATTTAGGGGTTCTCATTCTCATCATCATCATCGTCATTAATATTATTGGTTTATCCCACTCTTGTAAAACTAATCTCAGATGCCCTTGGATTGTTGCAATTTCTCCTTTTGTTCTCCCTTCATTACTTCACAAGGTCTGAATTAGGTTTCTATTACTGCCATAGAAAATCATCTCAAACTTAGTGACTTGAGCACCACAAAAAATTTATGATCCTACAGTTCTATCCATCAGAAGTCCAACATGGGTCTCGCTGGGCCTAAATCAAGGTATTGGTGAGCTGCATTCTTTTCTGGAGGCCCGGGGGGAGAGTACATTGTCTCACTTTTCCCAGCTTCCAGAGGCCGCCTGCATTTCTTGGCTTGTGGACTTTATTCTTCCATCATCAAAGACAGTGACATCTCTTCTGTCTAAACATTCTTCTGTAGTCATACTTCCCTCTCTGATCACACCTAGGAAAAGGTTTCCAGTTTTAGGAAGCCATATGGTTGGAATGTACCCACCCAGATAGGCTAGTCCAGGAAAATCTCCCCATCTCAAGCCCCTTAGCTGAATTGCATGTGCAAAGTCCCATTGTCCATGCAAGGTAACATATTTGCAGGTTCTAGGAAGTCAAATGTGGACATCTTGGGTGGCCATTATTCTGCTACCACAAGGTCTTTGAAGACAGACCACCCCGCTTACCCAACTATTCCTCATGAGGTTTGGCATAAAAAATCCTTTTGGAAAATGTTGTGGAACTGAATCCAATGCTTAGAGCACAAGGAAAAGGAGGCTCAAGGAAATTTTTGAAGAGGTAGTGTTGTTGTTTTCTGAAATGTATTTTCTTAATGTTGTTATTAGAATAAATTCTTATATTTTGGGGGTTAATGTCTCAGACAGAAAAATACTATTTTTGATAGCAACATTAAATTATGCTAAATTTTAATAACAATAAAATAAGTTTATTGGCAGGAATACCAAAGCCCAGGGTGTTTTACAGTTGTCCTACATGGCCTCCAAGAAACATCAAGGTGTTGGTTCCAGAGGAAGAACCCAATGCACAGAAAGGCTAAGTAATTTACCCAAAGCCACAAGGTAATCTGGAGTAAAAAAAAAAAAAAACTGAAATAAGCCAGGCATGGTGGCTCACGCTTGTAATCCCAGTACTCGGGAGGCTGAGACCAGAGGATCCAAGTTCGCGGCCAGCCTCAGCTATTCAGTGAGCCCCTCTGCAATTTAGCGAGGCCTTGTTTCAAAATAAAGAATAAAAAATAGGTCTGGGGGTATAGCTCAGAGGTATAATTCCCCTGGGTTCAATCCCCAGTAGTGCAGTAAAAAAAAAAAAAAAAAAACCTGAAATAATAGACTCTTGGTATCTTGATGATTAAGCTAGTCCCTTTTGAGAAGAGACTGAGTTTGTGACTCTAAACCGGGCATGGTGGGTAGGCCTGTAATCCCAGTACTTGGGAGGCTGACACAGGAGGATCCTAGTTTTAAGACCAACATTCAGTAACTTAGTAAGACCCGGTTTCAAAACAAGAAATAAAAATGGCTGAGGGTATAGCTCAGAGGCAGAATACTCCTGGGTTCAATCTCCACTACCAGATAATAATAATAATAATAATAATAATAACATATATAATATAATATATAATAATATTATTATATTACAATATTATTATTTAATAATAATATATTATTATCATAATGTTTGTGACTCTAAAAATCCTTTCTTGTCTTTAGCCAGAATACTCTAACAATTCCCTTCTCATCAGTAAGCACTCAAACTATGCTCAAATCATTTTCTTCACTCTATCTTTGACACTTTCTATTAATGTGGTCATAATGCAAATGACATGATCAATAATAGAGTACAAGACACAGAAGGGGACATGTTTAGAAAAATGGCCCACAGTTTAGTTATGATATGCTATGGTGTGTATGCAAGAAGTTAAGTAAGTTCATTTAATGAGTAAATTGAGCATCTGTAAGTGTTACCGTTTCACTCACATTCCTTGTGGAGTTTTATGGGGTGGTAGTGAAAACAATCCTTCAATCAAATAACTACATGTATGAAGAGTGTTAGCAAAGAGGAAACAGACTGCCCTGGGAAAGAGCAACCAATGAAGCTAGAAGACTTTCATATAATGCCTTGGGAACCAGGCTAAGGGATTTCAACTAAGAGCCCATTGCAATAACAAATACACAACATGATGAGAGTTTGAACCAGGGTTGAACCTATGGGAAAAGAAAGGGAAGGATCAACTAGGTTATGATAGTAACATGTCTCACCCATTGTTCCAATTCTTTGGTGTTCCAGCAATTATTTAGAAATGTGGAAGCATTAACCAATTTGAATTCCAGCTTTGAAGATCCACTTGACAAACCAGCTACCCCAGGCTGGCACCATAGACAATCTCTTTGTGACACAACTCCAGAGACTATATTTAAGTACATTTTAGATTGTTACTTTCTTTTTTTTTAAATCCTGTTGTAAGTTCAGCTTAATTGGCTTAGTTACAAGGGCTTTAAAGAGCATCTCCTGGGCAGCCTGCTCCAGGCTAGATGTTGCTGGAGATGCCACTAAGCAGCTTATATGACACCTGAGGGGCACACCCTGGAAACCACAAAAGGATAATGTGATTAAAGGTATAATCAAGTGCCAGGCTATGTGACAGGCTACCAACACTGCTGGTTTGAGAGGAGGCCATGGAAAGAGGATGTAGGTCGATTTCTTGCACCCCAATTTTTCTTCAACTCAAGGGCCTACATGATATTTTTACCATGTAAAATGCTTTCTTTCTGGTCAGACATTTTACTCTTCTTGAATGTGTCTTTGAAACAGTGAGAGATGTTGGGACCCCTTAGTTTCACTGTAAGAACAACTTTCTAACCCTGAGAATCATCCAACAACAGACATCCAACATGCCAACATGTATGTTGGCATGGTCATGAGTCTAGGCTGCTGCAGAGGCTCACACAGAATCTGGACAACCATCTTTATGCAGTTTCCCAGGGGCATTCTTTTATTCTTTGAGAGCTTCCACAAGTTGGCCTCTTAAAGTGATCATTTTCCCAATCTCAACTCACATGACTAACAAAAATATATTGTTAGAATGATGCCCTCCATAAACTAAGATCTTGCTGTACAGGTTATGTAATTCTTTGCCTTTGATGAATGGGCGGTCCTTTTCTCTTTATAGAAGTGAAAATGCAGAAAGGAAGTACTGAGCACCCATGGGTCTTAGAAAAATCATGGTCTTGCTTGGGATCCTTCTTGTATGTCATGAATTCTTTGTTTTTAAGGGCAATCTTTGTGGCTCTGAGGAGAAGTGAAGTTAAGCTGCGATTGGGCCATGTGTTTGACATGACTTGCTCAATTTGTAGTTTCCTTTGGCTTTCTAGGTTGACTTTTGTAAGTGCCTCTCAGCCTTACTGCCTCCCTAGGGTATCTCTCTGCTTCTAGGTTCATTCTTAAATACTCTTGACTTTCCACCCCACCGGCTGCCAATTACAAGCATTTGCCAATGGTCAGAGCGCCACATGTAGAAAAGTGCAAGTACTGCTCTTATCTGTACACACTGGCCTCTGCATTTTGTGAAAAAGGGATGACTTTAAAGCTATCAGAAAAGTGAGAAATTAGCTTATTAAGAAGAACACAGGTTCAGCTGGGTGTGGTGGCACATACCTGTAATCCTTATACTTGGGAGGTTGTGACAGGAGGATCACAGATTTAAGGCCCGCTTCATCAATTTAGCAAGACCCTATCAAAATAAAAAATAAAATAGGGATGGGAGTGTAATTCAGAGGTAGAACACTGCTGGGTTCAATTCCCAGTACAAAAGAAGAAGAGGGAGGAGAGGAAGAAGGAGGAGGAGGAGAATGATGATGATGATGATGGTGATGATGATGATGATGATGATGATGATGATGATGCAGTTTTAATAGTAAAGAAAGGGTACCTGAACTATTTATTGTCTAGACTGCTCATCAGAGGTCATTTCTTCACATCATACCTCTGGTCAGAGTCAATTATTTGGTTTGAAATTTTCAGAAAAATTTAGTGCTGATTATTAGAGCCCTTCATCTGCTCAGTACTGTCAGATTAGTCAAGAATCTCAATGGAATTGTAGATACAATCCCAGGCTAAGGATTGGGGGGCCTGGCCAACAAAGATAATTATCCTAAAATATCTCAAAATTGCTCATGGTGGAGTTGCTAGATAAGGAAGCATCTGCAACTCTGTGGGATGTATAAAAACTATGGAAGATTAACATTTTTTTTCTGATTGTATATAATCTTAGACAGTTCAATAGTCTATTTTGGTGCATTTGTTTATTGGATATCTATCTGATCAGTCTTTGCTTGTACAAAGTATTCTATGACTAAAAACAATTCAGAAACCACTAAGTTTAGTCTAACCCCCTTATTTCACATTTAAGAAACTGAATTTAAAAATGTTTAAATGACTTCTAAGATACCATACAAACTTTTTTTTTTTTTGCGGTACCGGGGATTGAACCCAGGGGGTTCCTACCTCCGCGCTACACCCCTGGCCCTATTTTTTATACTTTATTTTGAAACTGGGTCTCAAGAAGTTGCGGAGGGCCTCACTAGGTAGAGAGAGAGAGAGAGAGAGAGAGACAGGGAGAGAGAAAGAGAGAACTGAGGCTGGCCGCGAACCCGGATCCTCCAGTCTCCGCCTCCCAAAGTACTGGGATTACAAGTGTGCGCCACCACGCCCGGCCCATACAAACTTGAAAATAAAGCTAGAGGAATAAGAATTACTTAGGTGGGTTTAAGTCAGCAATATTGTCTTAGTTTATTTTCATCTCAGCCATTCTATTCTTTTGTCTTCCCCTCTGTGCTCACACATATCTAGCTTGCTCTTTTCTGGGCCTTCCTTGGGGACCGATTGCTCATTTCTCTCACCTCTTGGGAAGCCCTGTCTGCCCAGACATCACCCAGAGTTTCTAAAACCAAACTCTATTTCTAACAGAATGAATCATTTATATAGCAATTCCTTGTTTTTATTATTTAACCTTTTATTTTTGCTTGCCAAAATGCAAGTTTTTAATCCAATGCCTTATTTAACTCTCAAAACACCTAGTGAGGTAGATGAACATTATATGTGTAGCAAAGTATATGCAAAGATTGAAATTACTTTTTAATGAAAATGTGTATATTACCATATTTTATCGGTGGACACAGAAAGTTATTTTGGAACTCTTCAAATTTGCCTGCCTGCACAAACAGGTGACTTCTCCTAATTATGCAACAGTAAAGCCTTTACATCATTTCAACATCTTGTAGTATGCTTAACTGGAAAAGAGAAGAGCAAATTTGTATAGCTGCCAAGGGATCTCTTAGGTGACAAGGGAGACTCAGTCTAAACGTTCCCTTTTAGATCTTCTATGATAGCTTGAGCTAGTTTCACTGATGTCTGTTGTTGAGAAAGAACTTTTACTATCTGGAGCTACTGATGTGGTCTCAACTACAGGGCCTGAAAGTACTGGGTGAGAGCCCAGAAATCATGCTGGTGGTCATATGAGTGTAACACTGACAGCTGTAAAGAGTGGGTCCCCAGCGAGGAGACCTACTGCAACTAAGAACAGGAACAGGACCAGAAAAGACATCAGCTCTGCCATAGAAAGAAAACAGGGGACTGTGTAGTACAAGACCATTTTCCTCTGGTGACAGAAATGAAGGCAGTTCAACTGGGTATCCACTAAAGGACATACCTGCCCCTCCCCTAGTTCTCTCTCTCCTGACATTTAGAATGAAAATTGACCTCAATGGCAAAATTTATTGGATCATTAAAGAAAGAGAAGCCTTAAGAGAAAGATATCGGACACCCCTGATAATAGGAACCTGTTGGATCCCCAAGAGGGTGTCTCTAGTTACCTGCAGATGTGGGGAGGTCTAGGTTTTAGGTGAAGGGTATAAGGACTTTGTCCAAGGTTGCATGGCTAGGCAGAACTCAGGGCTCTCATCTTCCTTTCGGAGCATCTAGATCACTTTCCAGTCAGCACAACATACTCAACTCACTTCTAATGACTCTGCCTTAACCATGCTCCCCATTTCTCATGCCTATGAGTGGAAATGTGACCTTGGAGTGGTGGCAAATCATAAATCCTCCTGAGCCTTTCTCCTGCCCATGTTTTGGCTGCTTCCTATCTAATTCTTCATATTGTTAGGGACAGTTCTCGGAAACCATTAGATGCATCATCTAAGGGCCCTTAGGCACAGCCCAGGAATGCTAAGAGCCAGACCTACTTTGTTATTCTGGAGGTAAATGATGATTCTCCTTCTTCAGACGCTTTCCTGAGAGACTAATAGTGAGACCTGGGCACCTTAAGGTCTCAGCAAAGTCTGCAGGGCCCCTGGGAGTGCATTGTCCAGGCTCCTGCAGACTTTCATTGTGGTTAGTAGTATGCATGATAATGGCAGTTTAGTTCTTTTCCCTTGAAGATAGCTTTTAAATTTGCTCTGTTGGCCTCTTGATGAAATAGCTTCATGCATATTAATGACATCTTTTATTTACTGAGCAGCACCATTAAGCACTTTGAAATACCAGATTCCACCCAAGGTCTCCGGGGAGACAAGCCAATATCTCTAGACTTACTGGATGAATGGGAAACTGAGGAAACAAAAAAAAAAGCTCCAGTAACTTTCTGAAACCAACATAGAAAGTTCCTGAACTGCATATGCTGTTTGCCTAGCAGATGGTTATGGTCTTGATTGGGCAGTATTATACTAGGTTTCCTGCATGTCCATTCATTCTTATAACAGGCTTCTATTGAGCACTTGCCATGTGTGCAGCACTGCACAGGGCACCTAGTGGGGAGAAAGATGGACCCAAGACTAACAAGGGGAAAATGTATAAGGAAGGGCATATTGTGTTCAAGAAACAGTCAAGTCTCTGCTAACCTGAGTAAGAGGTTAGAGTGGATAAAGCAAGGTCCAAACGTTCAGATGGTACTACAGTGTTGAAGATTTTGAGGGATTGCTACCCTTGAATGCTTATGCTTCTTGACCCAATGGCTTCACTTCTAGGGGGCCAACCATAAGTAAAAGAGAGTTATATATGGATGACTTGTTAAAGGTAGCCATGATACAGTATTCAATGGGAAAAATTTTTGCAGACCAATGATTCCATTTTTATTAACTGTATGTGTGCATGTGTGGGATTATATGCATATAATATATATGTAGATAAATAGATAGGGTTAGATAAGTAGGTAGATAGATGATAGATAGGAGATAAGTAAGAGATGAAAGACAACTAGAGAAACAGGGAATTTCAGAAAGAATAGACATACAATCAGCAGTGTGGGGAGGGGATGGAAAAGGACAAATTTGTGTTTGTCCTGATATTTTAGGAGTCAGATTAGCAGTGATTTTTTGTGTTCTAATATTTTAAAAATAAAATATTTCAAAGTCAATACCTGAAAGGCACTGTCCCCAACCTCAAAGACTTTACAACACAGGAGAAAAGGCAGAAAGGATTAATTACATAATCTGAAAGATTACAATAAAGACACTACTAGTTCACAAAGGGTGTTTTCTTGGAAAGGTAAAGAGACTGCATGTTGGAAGAAAGCTTCCCATGAGGAATATGGACAAACGATTCCATTACTTCCTCTGGTTCCTTAGCTGTTAGTCAAGTGCCTCTTAGGTTCTGTGGTAGCTCCTGTGCACTCCACTCACCTCAGGAGGAAACCACTAGCCTGCCCCAGACCCCTCGGTGGGAAAACATCAAACCAACCCTTCACAGGCTCGTTTTCTAGTCCTACTCCCACTGTACATTTTTCTGGAAGGCAACCAAAAGGAATGCAAGGGATGATGCAGGGAAGATTGGGGTAACTTCATCAATTTGAATTTTCCCTGCGACTTAAAGCTTTTCCTGACACGTGTCAAGACTGAATCACAAGTAGCATTATAGAAATGAACCTCACACATCTCCATGCTGCAGCATGATCCCTGACATGGCACACCTGTAGAGTGGAGAGGGCAAACCTGCTGATAGTCAGTGCCAGGTAACTGCTGTGGTCCTGCTGCTGACAAAACCATGCCCTACTGGGCAGAGGCATGTGTAGGATTAGTAAAAGTTCTAAGTAAAAAACATGTGAGCCAAGTGTGGTGGCACACACCTGTAATCCCAGTACTTGAGAGGCTGAGACAGAAGGATTGATTGCACATTGGATGCCGCTGGGTTCAATCCCCAGTACAACACACACACACACACACACTCACACACACACACACACACACACACACACACACACACACAC